>JAPEVW010000351.1:0-70000 GCA_027921565.1 Artemia sinica
CCCAGGGGTGATCGTATCGATCCAGTAGTCCTAGAATATCGTAAGAGGGCTCATTTGAACGGACATTAAAAGTTCTAGTGCTCTTTTTATAAATGACCAAAAAAATTAGAGGGCAACTTGGCCCCCTCCCACGCTCATTTTTTTCACAAAGTCACCCAATCAAAATTTTGAGATAGCCATTTTGTTCAGCATAGTCGAAAATTTAATAAATATGTCTTTGAGGATGACTTAATCCACCACAGTTCCCGGGGGAAGGGCTGGAAGTTATGAACTTTGTCCATTGTTTACACATAGTATTGGTTAATGGGAAGTATAAAGACGTTTCAGGAGGGATTTTTTTTTTTTGCTGATGGGAGGGGGGTTGGAGGAGGGGGTTCCAGAGGATGATCCTTCCATGGAGGATGTTTCCTTGGGGGAAGGAAAATTTCTATGAAGGGGGCGCCGGATTTCCCAGCATTATTTAAAAAACGATCAGAAATTAAATAAAAAAAACTAGTTTTTTCAACTGAAAGTAAGGAGCAACATCAAAACTTAAAACAAACAGAAATTATTACGTATATGAGGGGTTCGCCCCCTAGTCAATACTCGCCCTTTTCGCTAAAGTTTTTTTTAGTACTTTCAAAAGAGCTATCTATTCTAATTAACCGGGCTTCGTGATTCAGGGGTTTGTGATTCGAACAAAATTCGAACTTTAACGTAAAGAGCAAGGTATCGACTAGGGGGTAAACTCCCTAATATACGTAATAAAACATACGAATATAGAAGTTCGTTACGTAAGTCAATTCTTACGTTACGTCAGAACAAAATTTCGAGAAAGCCATTTAGCCAAAAAAGTAAAATTAATATGCAAATTTTGTTTTAATTATTCATGTACGGTGAGCCAAAATCAAAGCTGCATTAATTCAAAACCGTTCAGAAATTAATAAAAAAAACAAGTTTTTTTAACTGAAAGTAAGGAGCGACATTAAAACTTAAAACGGACAGAAATTATTCCGTATATGAAAGGGGCTGTCCCCTCCTCAATACATAAGTTTGAATCTGTCACACAACTTTATTTTTTAAAAACAATAAAAAACTTAAGCGTAAAGAGCGAGATATTGAAGATATTTCATATACGGAATAATTTCTGTTTGTTTTAAGTTGTAGTGTCGCTCCTTACTTTCAGTTAAAAAAACTTGTTTTTTTTATATTTTTTATTTAAAAAACGATCAGAAATTAAAATAAAGAAAACAAAATTTTTCAACTGAAAGTAAGGAGCAACATTAGAGCTTAAAACGAACAGAAATTCTTACGTATATATGAGGGGTATTGCCCGCTCCTGAACACTCCGCTCTGTAATCTAAATTTAAATTTAGTTCCGATTCTTTAAGAACGACTCCTGAAACACAAGGTTCGTTTAATTAGAACAATATGAAGCTTTTTTAAAAGTGCTAAAAAAAACTTTAGCGTAAGAGCGGGGTGTTGAGGAGGGGGCAATACCCCTCATATACGAAATAATTTCTGTTCGTTTAACTTCTAATGTGGCTCCTTACTTTCAGTTGAAAAAAACTAGCTTTTTTTATTTAATTGGTTATAGACTCCAGGATGAGAGTTTAATTCTCATCAAATTATTAAATTGACGACGATGTGGAAGATAGTTGGATTAATCTTAGGGATATAGTTGTGAAGTCGCTGATGGTGTCTTAGGGAAGAAAGTTAGAACGCAGCTAGGAATATTAGTGAAAATGCTTTACGTTTAATAAAGAAGAGGATGGGCTTGCATATGAACTATTTGAGTGAGAGGTCATATGAAAATGAGAGGCACGTGAAGAAAGTGGAAAAAGCATTGAAAATGAATTAATGAAGTGTGGAGTGGAGGCCATGGTTAATAATGCTGAAGATATGGAAGATGCACCCAGACGACATAATCGTAAAAAGTTGTACTGGCACGTTAATAAATTGAGAGGGAATAGTCAATCTGGACTTGTCCCAGTTAAAGATAGGAAACGGGGCCAAGTTGATAGAAAAGAATTGAAGTGATATTGGCAGAACATTTTGAAAACGTGCTAAACCATGATAGAGTTACAGGAAAAGATATAGAAAAGAATGAAAATGTTTGTGACACTTTGGATGTGAAGGAAAATTTATTTTGTGAGGATGAATTAGTGAAAGTATATAAGTTATAAGCATATAAGTATAAGTTAGCTTGGTTTCTGTTACTTAGTATGATGGTGCGTTTTTTTAGACCTAGAGATGCTATAGATAGGGTTTTACGAGAAGAACCGTGTGGTTTTAGGGAGGGGAGAGGGTGTGTCTACCAAATTTTCACTCTTAGATTAATAGCTGAGAAACACGTGAGTCCTCAAATCCTTTAGTCCTCATTTTTATAGAGAACGAGCAAGCGTTTGATTCAGCTGGTCGAAGAGCTTTGGCGAAAGTCTCTTCCTTGCGTGGTATACTAGATACATACGTTAAAGTGATTAGTGCTATGTTTGAGAGAATTATATTGATGCGGTTAAGGTTTAACATTGCTGCCACAGGCCCTAAAATGCCACAGGGCCACAAATAATGCAAATTGGCAATTGTTTAAATATGTTTTAAAATAGAAAAGGTCGGTATGTGCAATTTCTCAAGAACAGCTAAGGGTGTTAAGTTGAAACTTTCAGGATTTCTTTTTTTTTGGGGGGGGGTAACTAAATCAAAGACAGTATGTGCATCCAGGTTGTCAAAAGGGCAAATCTTACTGTATCTTCAAAATGGCTAAAGGTGTTCAGTTGAAACCTTCAGGGAATGTAAAAGGTATGCTGAAATAAATTACGACATTATTGGCATCCAGGTTGTCAAGAGGGCATATCTGTAATTTGTCAGGAGCAGCTACGAGTATAAAGTTAAAATTTCCATCGAAGGTTATTTGGATCCAAGGTATCAAAAGGAAACATCTGCAATATATCTCAGGAACAGGTAAGGGCATTATGTTGAAATTCTTAGGGGATATTGAGAGAGAACAATTTGACCTAAATCAACTAAGACACCCGAATCTAGGTAGTCCAAAAGTGGGTATCTGCAAAACCTCAGGCACGGCTAAGGATATTATCTTGTAACTGTCAATGAGTAATGAGAGTATGATGCAATGAGAGTAAATGAAAGTATGATGAATAAGTATGATAAAAGACAACTTGTGCATCCAGGTTGTCAAAATGGACTCTATTAATTATCTGGTCAAACTTAAAACGAAAAGAAACTACTAAAAACAAGAGTAGGGCTACTGATCGCCCCCCCCCCCGCCCTTAAAATGTCTTAAAGCCTATATTGCGCTTAACTGGAAACCAAAAATATTCATAACATTTTCTGCAAAAAAAATTATAGTCCTGAAAAATCAAAATTTCTGTTAAATTAAACCTTGAATTGCTTTGAATTCCAGGATTTATAATCATAATGCATTAAACAATAAGTTTATTCCCGTTAATTTTTTCCAAAAATCTGGATTATTGTTTTGCTTTTTTTTTTCAATTTGTGTCGATGTTTTGAAAGCTTACACCACACTGTTCACAATAGGCCTACATATGGTTTTCAATAAACTTAAATGCTACAATAGTATTTGGAATATTTAAGGGGGGAGACAGAAACCTTATTCCTGTACTTGTAGTTTGTCATAATTTGTATGTAATTGTGTGAGATCATTCCAAGTCAAATTTCACAGATCTTTTGTAGAAATATGAAGGATATCTAGGGTGTACAGCATTGTCCATAGATCCAAGATTATTATTTAAAATTTTACGTTTTTAGTTTAAAAGTTTTGCTGTTAATTCTGTGTGAGCACAGAGACACTTTATTTATTTTTCTTTTTTTGTCAGTCCTCGTGGTTCCAAAATTATTTTGCAAAAATTTCCCACTTCTACCTTAAATATTTGAGTTATTTGCTGCGCGCACGGAAAGACCGATACTAGATTTTATATGTAAATGTAAAAGATAGACGTCAAATGTAAAAGATAGAGGGCAAATATGCTGACGTCATCAGATTTTTGTTGAAGAAGAAAACTACTTCGCATGCTTCATGCTGCCTCTCGCAACTCACTCCACTTGGCAGATCGAGTTGTTGTTTGTTGTTTTTTTTTGCATTAATTGCATTTTTCCTTGGTAGTTTCCTATAATGGAAGTCCATACTAAGATCGATGATTTTAAAATTATTTTGGCAAAAATTTTATATACAAGGTCAAAACAATTTCGAAATTGGTGTTATAATCCAAAATTGTATGCATATAGAAGTAGATCGAAAACAATTTTTTTTAGATATTCTTTTTGATGGTAATGGCTCCTTCACATTAGCCTAGTTAAATATTATACAGTCAAATATATAATGTATTTATTAGTATAATTAAATATTATATATCTAATTAAAATGAAGATGTAGAGGAATCTAGAATTCATTCTAAAGATTCCTTTCTGACATTACTCTCTGAAGCATACGATAAAGCGTGGAACCTAAACCTTGAAACAAACACTTGGTGTTAATAAGCTGCCACTTAATTTGAACTTTATTTATATTCTTTAATTTTCCTTCAACTACATGATGATGTTCCTGTGGCAACCAAAACTAGTCCATATCTTGCCTCTGATCATTCTACGCGTCTTCATAATTGCGAGAAATGTTCAAATTCCATTTACTTCCAACCGTCGGATGACTTCAGCTCTGTGTTTCCACTTCTACGGATTTTTCCGTAGAACTAAGAAATTCGATTAAAGTTAAGTGATGTTTCACAGAATAATGCCTTTTCTGCGTCTGACGTATCATCTACATCACGTCGTAAATTCCTTTTTGCAACAGCTTTTCGCTCTTTACTACCTTTGGCAAATAAAAATAGTCTTTTCTCTGTGTGGAATGTATATACCAAATTGAAACAGAGGAAGGAAAAAGTAAAATGCCGACACAAATTCAGGGGAGGAATTGCCCGTCAGTCTCTAAATTACTATGTGAGTTTTAATCTAAAACCTGTTGATGTCGCCCAAGTAGATTTTAAATGTATCGGTGGACACCATGCTAATCGTTATTTTGATATATCAGCAACCAGGCAGAGTAGTTGTGCTGTCTTAGTAAAAAGCAATGTGGTTTCCTCATTTTTTTTTACAAGGCCATTTTACGTGGAAGGGGGTAGTAGTAGAAACTTTGGAGGGGGCTTATTCGATTGGAAAAGGGATGTTCTAGTGCTTCTTAATGATTCGCAAGTAAATGGAGAGTAGTCATCCCCTCTTCTTCCTACTTTTTTGCTAACTGTCCCCCAAATCTCCCTCAAGATATCCGGTCGGAAATTTTGAGATATCCGTTTTGTTCAAAATAGTTGAAAGGCTTGATAAGTATGCCTCCGGGGATGACATGCCCCCCAAACCCCTGGGTCAAACCAAATAAATTTTTGTGAGTCGCCCTTAGTAAAAAGTTAAGTGTCTTCCATGCATTTTGTTTTCCTCCGCTTTTTTGTAATAGAAGGGATGGTCATAAAGACTTAGGAAGAGGTTAAATTTTGAGTTTTAAATTAGAATTTCCAGTTTCCTTTTTATAATTTAAATTGATTGGATTAAGGTAAGATGTTTTGTTTCATAAAATTAACAAAAAAATGATATCTACATAAACGTAAGCCAGAAAAAAGTAATTACTTTGTTTGATCAAGATTAAGACAAATATCAGATTATAACGTGTTAAAACACCATCAAAATGTTTTTTTTCTAATTTAAAGAATAAAATTCAAACTGTCTTCCAGCTCAATACAAAGGTATTGTCAGTAAAAATACCAAAAAAGATATTTTTAATACTACAAAAAAACTGAAAAAAAAAAAAAGACGTTCTTATGCAGCAAAACGGCTTTATTCATGGGAAATAAAACAATATTTTGAATCTATACAGCATTTGATTAGCAATATTTGATTATGAAACATAATAGCTTTGGGTTCTGTTTTTTAATATAGAATATTGAGTATATTTAACCGTTCCATTTTGATTCGTAAAATCCAAAACAAAATGCACGACTCAAATTTGACAGGAAAACTAATATACGGTGTTCTAACCCTTGTTTGGAAACAAGATGATAAATAAGAGTTCCTCATAGATTATAACATTTTACAAATAATTTACATTGTTAAAATTTTAAGTTAAAAATCAAAAAAACCGTGTATAATTGTTGAATGTATCGTTGCGTCAAAAGATGTTAAGACAAGCTCATCAAAAACTGCAAAAACTTTTTCAAACTATTTGAAAGTGAACACAACAGTGTTTCCATTTCTACTTATTTTTGCAGTAGAATACTTATTTTTGGACTTTTCTACTGCTAAATATTAATACTACTTATCTACTTACTTTCTACTTATTTTTGGAGGCTTAAATTGCGTGGCAGCCAATTATTTTGGTTTTGAAATGAGTTGAATTATAATCCTATAATGTTTTATAGCAGGGGTTCTCAAAACTATGGTAACGCTTACCCCTTGGGGGTACGCAAAAATTTTAGCGGCTACGCGGCCACCCGCCAAGAAAAAAACAAAACAACCCTTTAACTGGGCAGCCCTTTGACTGGCGATTTTTTTTATACTTTAGCTATAGTTTACTTAGTACCGGTAACTGAGAAGGGCTACCTAAAATGTTTTGTGGGTAAAACGGGGTGCAGTGTCTAAATACGTTTTTGAGAACGTGTTTTCTGGGGTGGGCGGGCAGGCCGAAATGAAGTATATAAATTATAATTAGAAAATGGAGTTAACAATTATATTAATTTTTATAAAAAGTTTTTAAGTTTGATTTAAGCTTTATTTTTACTATTAGATACCAGTGAGAAGGGCGATACCTTATAGGATAAAAGGGTGCAGTGTTTAGCAATATACTATTTAAAAAATTTTGTTAATTCGGATGTAAGTTCTTGATAAATAGGGATTTATAAGTTTATTTATTTCAAGAC
Source organism: Artemia sinica (assembly GCA_027921565.1). Lineage (NCBI taxonomy): Eukaryota > Metazoa > Arthropoda > Branchiopoda > Anostraca > Artemiidae > Artemia > Artemia sinica. The sequence goes on from JAPEVW010000351.1 coordinate 6,915, forward strand.
TTTAAATGACGGTTTGGAGAAAATACCCAGTTTGTTAGTGTATTGATATATACTTATAAAAAGGGTGCAAATTTAAGCAAAATTATATAAAAATTTTGTTTAATTCGGAAGTTCTTTATTAAAAGCGATAACATACTTTAAAACCAATAATACTTTTTATATTAATAGTAAAAACAATTCTTCAAAACTTTAACTATAAATTGATCCTTTTTCACGAGACCGGTTAACAAGTAATAGACGTATCAGGGGGCTACTAACTTGCTAACTTTCTCGTGCAAAAGGATCAATTTATAATTAAAGTTTTGAAAAAATTTGTTTTACGATTAATATAAAAAGCATTATTGGTTTTAAAGTATGTTATCGTCTGTAAAAAAGATTTCATGAATTAAGAAAATTTAATATATAGTAAATCTAATAATTTGAATTCAAAATGGTGTTTCATTTAGGGTGTTTTGGGTAACTAAAGAGATTTTGAAACGAAATAATGAATCCGCTTTGACTTATCTAAATTTAAATTAATTAAAGTTGAAATATCCATCTTTCTAATAATATTTCAAGCGCTAGAATGCTGTGTTTGCTAGCAGTGTTTCCATTTCTACTTATTTTGGCAGTAGAATACTTATATTAGGATTTTTCTACTTGGACTTGAACTACTATTTATTTTTGGAGGCTTAAGTTTTCGTGCCAGCCAATTGCTTTGGTTTTGATTTCGTTGAATTTGAATTTTACATCCTATAATATTTTATAGAATGGAAGGGTTCAATTGTTTTTAGCATGGGTATCTTTTTCGAGAGTGGAATCTTCTCCTATCTGAAAGGTAATGCAATTCCAGAAGGGACCGACATAGATTTGGTTTGTTTCAATTCAATTTATTCGAATAAAAATAAAAAAATAACATCAATAACAATAAAGATCCTAGAAGAGAACTTGAAGAGGACTTGTTTCATAGCCTGTTTATAATCGCATATACTCTGTGTCGTCTTAATTAGGTCATTCAGGTTAAACTGCCATAATTAGTGACGCATCATTTGCCAGTTTACTCAGGGCTTCCCCTATCCCCGAATATTCGGGGAATTCCTCGATATGTGTCTCCCTGAAAAAAAAAACTTGACTCCCCGAAAATCACCCAATCACGGTGTCACCCCTATTGACTATCCATAGCAAATATTACTTTACATACCATAATTTTTCATTACTCTCTTGTCCGATAATTTTCGTCTCCTGTTTTAACTTTGCCTAAAAACCAGACCGATACAAATTAAGTATAGAGGGTTCTTCATATGTTCAAAAAATAGCCAAGAATTATACTTGAAGTTTGTTTAACCATTCAGTTGGATTTTGAATTACTGTATACTGTATTAATGTTTAATACCGATTGATTGAACGCGTGATATATTAAAGGACTTGATCTTTTTGCCAGGAAGTTCTTACCGTTTAAATTTGTGTATCATTCGGTGTGTAAAAATTAAGTTCTTTTCAGTTTTTCTCTGAGAATTGTATTTTTAATACAACCTTTTATCCTCAAACGTATTCACCTTCTTCTCCCCTCGGAATTATTGTTCTGGTTCCTTCATCCGTGCAATATTTTTCAGCGTGCGTAATATTTCAAACTGCAGTTTTCGGATCTTTTTACGATCTTGCAAAGCTGTTAGTTAGGCGAAAAAATTTTAGGGAAAAATATATTCTGCTCAAAAGAAATTTTAATGAAATTTAGGCGAAAGAAAATTTTAGGAAAAATATAATTCTAAATTAGGGATAGACTAGATATAGTCCTACCTTTACAAATTCGAATGCTTGAACAATTAGTAGCTCTGTATGAAGGCTAATCCTGAGACAAAAACAAAATAACTTAAAAAACACGTGGTATAATTGTATTTCTTCTTAAGAACTATCCGTAAATACAATCTTCTTACCATAAAAATTGCACCATCCCCTTTCCCTAACGCCTCCTAGTGAGGCAAAATTTTAGCTTTATAGAATATGTATAAGGTAGGGGAATAGAGGATTCAAACGGAAGTGAACACAAAAATATTTATTCTAAAGAAATTTACATTACTGCTTAAAGTAAAAATTTGGTTAATAGGCTCATAATTTTTTGGCTAGGTTTTATGCTATTTTCGGACTTATTTATCACGAACCGTGGTTAATAATCCCAAATAATGTTAGTATGAAGGAAAAGAGTAAGTAACTTTTGTGTGATTTGTAGCCTATAGCTATCATGTCTAGGCATTAGATGGGCTGATATATAAAATAACAGTGCAAAAATTACTATATTTGGAACATGGACGACCGCCGGGTGGTGGGAAGGGTGGGGTTAATCGGTTACTTATTTAGTAATTATGAGGTAACCAAAAGAAAGGAACACCTAGTAGAAACGATCAATGAAAAAAAAAAAAAGTATATTCCGAAAGGGTATTTTCCGCAGGGGGGGGGGGGGTATTTTTAGTCGTAATTTTTATATTAATCGATAAAACTAGTGCAAACTAACCAGCTGGTGATATTTCCCTATGTTTGCAGGATTATAGAAAACTAGTGCTTTACTGAAAACACAAAACAATATAAGAGTTTTGGTACATTAAAAGTAAATCTTTTTAGGACACTTTTAACAGTATAAAAATAAAGCTTTATTATTTGTTTTTTTTTTTTGTTTAATTTGGTACCACTTGCTGCACAATGAGCACAGTCCGATGATTGACTGTCGTTTGTGATCTGAAAAGGATACTTTATGATTCTTTTTAGACAAGTTCGAAGTGAACCAATCTTGATAGCACTACGACTACAGACGCTTTAGAATTTGTATCGTAAGTTAAAATTTCATAACTGATACTTTTAACTGTTTACTGAAATTTACTAATATTGCTCATGTAAGACTATGAAAAAGCGTTATAGATTAGTTTTGTTGTTGTGAGGCTACGCACTCACTTTTTGACTCCTAAATTAATATTCTTGTTTTTTATACTTGGCTTTTATGTTTTCAGTAAAGCGCTAGTTTTCTATAATCTTAAAAACATGAGGAGAAATCACCACTTGGTTTATTTGCACTAGTTTTATTGAAATATATTAGATAGGCTGTGAAGTTATAATTTTATTCGTTTTAAGTTTCAACTTCACTCTTTACTTCGCTCAGAAACACTCGGTTTTTAAAATGAATTCTATTTATGGCCTGTCTGAACACGCTTTAACTCCTAAAAACTTTTGAAGTTTTAACTGTACAAAATTTTGTTTTAGTTCACATAGAGGACCAGGGCCACATGCATGCAGGGGGAGGGTGAGTTAGCAGGTTCTAGGCCTTTAGAGAAAGTTCACGAAGGAAGTTTTTTAATACCCCTCCCCCTCCCCTTCTAACAAAAATTCTGTTTACGACTCTGTACAGGACTGATTAACTGTTTTTCAAGACCTGACAAAATTTAAGTCTTTCCCCAACACAAATAGCTTAAAACAAATGATAGATATAATGTTCTTGGACGTTAATCGAATGCAAATGAGGAGATGAGGCGTTCCCCACTTCTTGGCACCGGCTGACGCTCGCCAGTGCCGGCAGAATTTTGTGAAAAATTGTTGTATCACAGAATTTCACCAAGCTATAAACACTGGCCGGCACGTTCAGTACCGGGCACTCATTTTAAACCAAGATACCAAGTGGGCAGCCCCCTGTCAAAGACATTGTTTTCCAGATGTTTTATTATTTAATGCAATTCACCTAATTCTAATTCAAGTTTATCGGTTATTTAAACTTAAAATTCCTTAAGTCCATCGAATATGTACTGGACTCTTAAAAAAATTAGCATATCTCTGCTGACCTTGTAAAGAGGGCTTTGAAGATTTATTAGTTTTATTGAAACTTGGTTAATTTGGCTAAATTTGGCTTCCTACCTTTGGAACAAAAAAAAAAAAAAAAAAAAAAAAACAAAATAAAAATAACACATCAAGGATGTAGACGTGGTCAGCGATGACATTTACCTTAAGCTTGAGCAAGTGTATCTTGGTTTGAATGCCAAAAGCCAAGTTTTAGATTTAATGTCTGATCCTCAATTCGCAGAAAGCAGCGAAAAAGTCAAAAGTATTGCCAGAGAATTCTACAAAGATGCAATAACACAAATTCAGAAAAGATTCCCGTTTGAAGGTGAATAAATACAAGTTTGTTGAGATTGTGAATCCGTCTTTCACTCTTTCAGGAGAAGCTAAAACCCTGCCTCCTTTTTTTTCACATCCTTTGGACTTCCTTCATGGAAGAAAGCAAGCATTGAAAGAGAGTGGCGAGAATTGGCTTTTGTTTTACCCCCTACATTACATGGACAGTGAAAGTGTTGATCCCAGAGATTTGCTCTGGAAATATGTCACGAGCGTAGCGTAAAAACGACTACTGGACGTAAGAGGTTCGAAAATGTTTTGAAAGTAGTCAAATTTTTCTTCTGTTTGCCATTTTCAAATGTCGTAGTATAAAGAGTCTTTAGTTTCTTAAAATCGATCAAGACAGAAAAGGGCAATCGGCTAGCCAGTGTCACCGTTTTGGATCACTCTTCAGACGAATTGCGGACTAAAATAAAAAGGCGGCCACACCCACATGGTCGTTGATAAAAAGCGTTTTTGAATCTGACGCGACAGCTTCAGAATGCTAAAGTTGACGACTATTTCCCCTTTAGGTTTAAAAATGTGAAGCACTGTTTTAAGTGAATTCCGCCTTTACAGCCGGAAGCGTTTGAAATGTTTTTTGGTCCGATCGCATTTGGCTTAGCTAGCCAGTATTTTATCTGATATTATCCCTTTCTATTTTTGTCGTCGGTTGTACAATTAAAGTGTAAAGTCATTTATCAGAGAAACGTCTTATGTGAGCCTCGAAAAGTCTAATTTCTTATCCAAATTCTTCTAACAATTTATGCATAAAACTACTTATTGTCTACTTATATTTGTAACCGTTTCTACTTCCAATTTACTTATTTTTTTTGCTTGCCCACTTCTTTCTGGACCATGCTGAATGGAAAGACTGGAACACAAACTTGTGCTTGTGATTTCAGATTTTCAGAGGAAAGATGGTTTAGGCCCAAAGACCCTATCCCACAAAACTTCTTCGCTGTGTATATTTGTGTGCCAACGGTGATGAGGCAAAGAAGGTAAAAAAAATCTCCCCCAGAGCTTGCCTGAAGGGGTCTTTAAAAATTATGGCCTAAAATACACTTGTTCAGTGTATTGACCCATAATACACAAAATATCTTCGCATACGTATCCTTGTCCAAAGGATTTGATCAATGTGCACTAATGTCTATTATTCTATTTTACTGCTGTTTAAGGCGTTAGACTTGGTTCATAATAAGTCAGAGGAATATTTGTCACTGAGTCTTGTGACCAGTGTTGTCACTCGACCGGCACACCGCTCCGCGGCGCCCTGGCCTCGTCAAAAAAAAAGCGGCATCTTTGCGGCATCCTTGAACCAAAATGCGGTAAAAAAAAAAAAAACCGCGGCATGCCCGAAATTCTCGGAAAAGCTGTTTTGTATTTTTGAGAGAATGGGTGAAAAATCTCGCTTTAATATGAATGTTGATCCAGTGTCAAGTGAAGTGTGGTGAAGATCTGTCATAAATTTGAGAAACCATGTGCTGTCTATCCTTCTTTCAGCAGTCAAAGGTAAGCATGGTCAGCTCAGTCTGTGAACACACATTTGTCGTTCATCGTTTTTTCGTCAAGCACGCAACAGAAGTAAAAATGCAGAGGTACCTCAGCAGGGAAAGTCCACGGTGGGAAAACCGTATAAATGTGAAGCGAATAGTGAAGAAATTAAAAGCGATTTTCCCTCGGGCCTTCAAGCCTATCCAATAGAATAATTGATGGGTAATTATATTTTCGTATCTCAACCTTTTCTCCGATTAATGTTTAATGAAAATCAATATCAAAAGCTTCAAGAAGGAACATTCAGATAAATAATACAAGACAAACAGACAGACAAGATTAATCGGAATCGGACTGTTCACGTGTGTCACAAACAATATCTTTGGCCAGACCATACACAATGCTTTGGTTCAAAAGGTTACAGTCACGAGAAGAGGCACTAGATCCTTCACTTTGAGTACACGCTTGGCTAGTCTGGGTTGTAGCTCTAGCACTGACTTGCCACAGTTCAAGCCCTCCTTTAGAATTGCGCTTAAGGCCACACTTGGTCTTCAGTGTTGCCGAAAGAGTCACTGCACTCAGTCGGTTTCGCTTATCAGTTTTCACTTCCATGAGCAAACTGAAGAGATGCTCGGCAATAACGTTTGAGAAAGGGAGTGAGAAAAAGTACTGAACCATTTTCCCGACATTTTTGGAACATCCGACTACCATTTGGTGACTTCGTTTGCAAGATGTGGCACCAGTAAACGACAATGTCCATGTCATCTACGTCAGGGAGATCGACAGTACTAGGTAGAGCTACACTCGGTATAGACCGCCATTCCTGCTCTACCTTTGCTTTATTCCAAAGCGCAGAATCATAGTAGTCGAAGAACTGACGAAGACTGGGAACTTTCAGTTCATAACTAGAGCTTAAGGTAAGCAAGTGTACCAGGTCGTAGATCTTTTCAGAGAATGGAAAACGGTCAAGAATTTGTTGAACAGCTTCGACGTAGAAATCCCTCGCGGAGCGACGAATTCGGAGACTTTCCGCTACAAAACGGCCACTGGTAACTTCTCTCGTTTCGAGCCCCACAAGGAAACCGTACCCCTTTGTAGCCGATATAGACATGTTTCGTCGAGAAGATAGTTCACTTCGTCATGCGGATTGATGTCAAAAGGGTTGACTGTTTTAACATATGAAGGCTTCATAAAGTTCATGGCTAATGTCCGAAGAAGTTTTTCCACCTGGGTTTTCATGAGGTGAAATAGGGGTTTTTCAGACTGGAAGATGGTGTTGAACTCAATCAGCTCTCCCAACACGTACTCGACAAAAAAAAACATCATAACCCTCGAGTATGGGTTGTTTAGTGTCATTCTTACATGATCATTAGCATGCGAGGGATCATCAAGTACCAACGAGTCCCAGTACAACGCAAGAGTATCCCACATGTTCGAGAATACGGCGTGCACAGTTTTGAAACGACAACCAGCGTGTTGGAGCCAAAGCAAGGAATCTGTGCTGTTCCACTTGAGTATAAAGACTTGAAATTCCTTCCTGTATGCATCTTGGTGTTTTGCACTGTGCCTGAAGTGATTGCACACAGTCCGACATAGATCTTCGAGGCTCTTGGACAGTTTTTTGCAAGCATGACTTGCAACTAGGGCACACAGATGGCAGCTACATTTCACAACTGTAACCCAGGGATATTTTGCCCTTCAACAAGTATTTTGACTGAGTGGCTTATCCCCATCATAGCATTCGTTGTGTCAGAGCAAAATCCAACCCAGTTTTGTAGAGGAACACCCGCCTTCTTGACATCATCCATCACCTTCACTAGCTGGTTGAATAGACCAGACGCTGATCCGTCGCTGTATTCGACAAGAGCGAGCAAATCTACCTGCACATTCATTGCTACGTCACAAAAAGCTGACACAAACAGCAAGTTGTTTGGTTACAGAGGAATCTGTGGTCTCGTCAATTACTACGGAGTAGAAAAGATTCGTTTTCAGGTTTTCAAGAAGCTTTTCATGAAAATTAGGGGCCAACGCTTGTCGAGCAATATTAGTTGCTTTAGTTCTACCAAGAGTGGCCTGGCTTAGAAGATCTGGGCCTGGCATACTTTTCACAAGTTTCAGCAAGTCTTCAGAAAGCGAATAGGGTAGATCGTTCTCAACGAGATATGTCACTAGCTTCGCTTCAACAGTGGCCACTCTTTCGATTTTTGAATCACCAGAAAAATGAAGACTCAATGGCATGGTCTTAGAAGACGAAGTTATCCACGCTTTTTATTTTCTTCGGGAGCTTTGGTTTGGTCTGTTTGTGCCTTTTTGCGTCGTGTTTCCCTTTTTTCAAACGAAATCCTTTTTGCAGTAAAGACAGTGAGCTAAATATCCACTGTTTTGACCGGTCTGCACCTTCCTTTTCGAAACCGTTCATTAAAGTCAGATTCTCTTTCCCACTCAGTCTTGTATCTTTGGCCTGCCTTTTTCTTTGTGATCCTCGGTTTTTTTTGTTGGAGGGTTCACTATCGTCCGAGTCTTTATCACTGTTCTCATATTCCTGATCAATATCTATCACTTTTGCCATTATGTTGTAACACGTTTGGTCTATAAACAAGAGAAAGTATTTAGCTATTATGTCCTTTCTTTTCATGGATTGACTTGCTGGTGAAAGAAACGAACCTGCATTAGTTTAATTTCTTCCAGCGCCAGCCTGCTGAGAACCCTTTGTTCTTTCCGGATAAATCCTTCGCCGGGAATCCGGCTGAAGTCGGACATTTGGCAGAAGTAAGGCAGGAAATTTTGATCAGTTTCGTCAAAGCAGATATGACGTCAAAATCACAGTAGATATGACGTAAACATACATATGTTGCGTTTTTGCTGCTACCCCTGTTACCACGGTAACTGCGGATCTGCAGTTAGTCGTTTTGCAGTTACCGTGATATCTGATATACGGTCCACTGCAAAAAACGACTATTATATTGCCGAAATTGCACTTTTCAAAATCATCCAAAAGAAAAAGTGATTACATAACTAAGTGCTGAACTTCTTTCTCACCAATTTGACAAAATTTGATGAAAATGAGATGACTTTTCAGATACCACGAGCAGATACCACGGCCGGACCGTGATATCTAAATATCAGTTACAGCGGTAGCTGGCCAGATACCACGACAACTGCAAAAAAACGCCTTTTGACCGTGGTATCGGATACCACGGTAGCTGCAGAAACGACTTTAGACCGTATATCGAATACCAAGGTATCTGCAAAAACGCAACTATTGTCGTATAATAATAAAATTTATGACCCACTCTATAGGTTTAAGATAGTGGAGTAATCAAAGGAAAGAAATAGAGAGAGTACAAAATAACACACACAACAACAAAAAACCACTCAATGAAAAAATTCTGTTTCTAAATCTGAATAGTAAAATTTGTTTACCGAAAAGGGCTGAAAGACCAAATGAAAATGCGTTACTTTGTTGCTATGACTTGGGCCCATGCTGATTTGGACACACATATTCAAGCAACAAATTAAACGGATACGTCAATTACGATCCTATTCAGAGAAAGTATCCTTCCCTAAGGTTGATCATGAAGTTTGACAGCCTGACGAGGAGGATGCCCCTTGCCAAGAAGGGCCGAAATATCCGTTGTATGCATTGCTTGAATATATTCGCGATTAATAAAATTCCATACAGTGATATTCCCTGTCATATTTGGGGTACCTCTACAGCTAGTAACTGTGTTGCATGCTTGACGAAAACGATTTACGACAAATAGGCGTTCACGCACTGAGCAGCGTTAACCAAGCTCATTTGATTGGGCCACTGAAAAGCCGAGTTTGTATTTGAGGTTCAAAGTTTCCGCGTCATAGTAGAACTTAGCGCTGTGAGCATGGCCTTAAATATTCTGAACATCATGCTAGATAAAACAGTAAAAATGCCAAAAACTCCTCTTAACACAATCCATTGTATTCACTTAAAATACACATACAAAAATTTGCTTTTCAGTTCAAGTTTAAGTCCGGTGAGTCCGGTGAAGAACGGATACCTACAAGAGCCAATTGTTTGGATCACAGATTAAATTTTGGGATTCCATAGAAACCTTGGTCTTGTTCATTTTGGATGCCTGTTCAACTATCATCCGTTTTGGACTTCTATTGTTTTGCTTGTCGGGATCCCAAAACGTAAGTGGAGGGATACCTATGACATTGCAAAAGTTGTCCGTCTGTCTGTCCATCTGTAGCCTAAGCACGATAACTGCTGAAATGAATGAGATATTTTGATGAAACTCGGTGGGAGGATCCTTTGGGTCAAGGGAAAGGTCGAGTTCGTAGATGGGCTCTGTAGCCTACGCTTAGGGGTAGGGATTCAAATTAAGGGACAGACAAAATATTTTTTTAAACAGCTAATGAGATAGTCGATTATGGGGTAAGAAAACATGCTGAACACGGCAATGAAAACCATCTTCTCGCCGGACAAGTTTTTCGCCCGGAATCCGGGGCCGAAACCGGAAAGTTTGTTAAAAGTAAGTTTTATTTGAAGTTGATAAGAGGTGTTCGATTTCGGGGTAAGAGAGGGCATAATGAAACCGTATATGACAATCGTTTTTTAGCCGGACATATATTTCGTCCGGAATCCGGCTGAAACCGGATAATTTGTTATGCGTATATTTTTTATTTGAAGTTGACTAGATGTTGGAAATAGGGGTAAGGAGATACGCTAAATTTGTTTCTGAGCTTATATTTTTCGCCAGACAAGTAGCTCCGGAATTTCGGCGAAACCGGAAAATTGGCAGAAGGCAGGATCGTTTCGATCGGTATCGTCAAAATAGATATGACTTATAGAGGTAAACACACATGCTGAATCCACATCTGAACTTGGTTTTCTCAGAGGATTAGCCATTTGGCCTTAATCTGTTTCTAGATCTTTAAGAGTAAAAATGTTCAAGGATTCTGGCGAAGACTGGATCTAGCGAAGACAAAACCAAATGTGTGGATTAAATATTGAATTTTTGGGATCCCATAGAACCTTTGGTCTTGTTTTTCCCTTTCACAGAGGCACATTCAGTTATCAGATATTTTGCGTCCAGCCAACCGCGTCGGAGAGTAGAAAGGCTGGACACAGTCGACAAGTGGTAACAAGGAAATTGCTAATTTCAAAAAAAAAATTATATTTCTTAGCTGTTTCATCATCGTGATTTTGATGATCACTTCTAGTGAGAATCGGGCTTTCAAAACTTTCGGTAAGAACTACACCTCTCGTTGATACCATTTGATGAATTCGAATTTTGAAATGATGAAGTAACGAACTGGCAACTAGTTAAAACACGCAGATCATAGAAGCCGCCCACCCCCTAGGATATGCCAGTACTTTTTGGCTCAATGAACTCTTTCTGAACTGATTACATCCAGGGCCATAACGACTAGGTGGGAGGCGGGGCGTCCCCCTCCCGAATATTGTCGGTCAGTCGTTAAAAAAAGTTGACGAGTCAACGCGCAGCGCCGCTATTTTTCGTGAAAACAGTCAATTTTTTACTTGGAAACAGTAGATTTTTCTTAAAAACAATCGGCTTCCTCTTGAAAATAGTTGTTTCTCTTAAAATTAGCCGAATTTTTGTCAACACAGTTGTTTTTTCTCAATAATAGTCGTTTTTTGTCTGCATAAAACAGTCGGTAAAAAATGACCAGCCAGTCGATAAATACCTCCCCCCCCCCCCCCATATTTTGGCTAATAACGGTTCTTACGACACCTAGGCTACTTAAATATAGTTACTACTTACCATCAATACCATCAGACAATCCTGTGAAATAAGACAAGTCTGTCTGGTCCTTATTGCTAACTTGAAAACACTTGGGCTGAGCTGACAGAGGTCATGAATTCATGAGGTGAACTGAGAAACTCAAACGTCAAAGTTTCGTCAAACCCGCGAAAATAACTCAACCCCCTTCGAACACACTAGTCTCCCAGGGGACCAGCTGCCGACCGCCGACGGGTCATTAACTAAGGTCCGTAGTTGACTTCCGCGAAAGGAGTCGGAAGCGTCTTTGAAATCCCCATTTTATGCAACAAAGACATTTGCGAAAGATAAGAAACTTAAAGTTGGACAAATTTTAAATACGCGAACAAATGCGGTATAAAAAGCCATTTCGCGGCATAATCGCGGCGTGCGGCGTGATCAAAATTTAATGCGGCATTTCTCTAAGAATCGCGGCGTAATGCCGTGAAATGCGGCATAAGTGGCAACACAGCTTGTGACACAAACACTTACTATTTTGTTCGGCGTGTCCGGTGGTTCGCCATCTTGCTACTGGTCGCTTATGAACACAATCTTTTTTCAAAAAAGTATCCGTCGCATTCCGTGTGGTTGATTTTTTTTTTTCAGGTTGTAACTTTGACTTCTTTTTTTTTCACATGGGCGCGTTTAGAATATTAATGAGTAAAAGAGAAATAAGGAATTTAAGGTAGACTGTGAGATTTTGGGGCAAAACAAAAAGCATTATTGTTGAATTTTTTTATGTTTGGTGCCACTATACGGAGGCTCCTCGTCAAAAGAGCTGGGTAAAAATGTTGCTTTTCAGAAATTGGTTATAAGATGCCTCGATACTAAATTTGTTAAACATTAACTTTGCAAATTTAAAGACTTTTGATATGGTGAAGGTTTTAAAATTTCCGACCTGAGAACCAAGTTGTTAAATTCCGTAAGAAACAAAATTTTGAAAATCTTCTCAGTAGCCTACGTTTTAATGTTGCTCTATTCTCTCATGTGAAAGGTTCTTTATTCTATAAATTCAATAAAAGAACAGTGAATATAAGGCAGTTACAATGAGCTTGTTTCCAGGCATATACTTCGGAATTTTATGTACGAAAATCTGCTTAGTGAAGCATATTTATGAATTTTGAAAGGATTGTTGTTACCAAAGAAAACTAGTTAAATAATAGCTAATTCTAATTAAAAAATTAAACCTTGCATAATGTATTCAGAAACATTTCCTGAAATCCGATATGTAATTAACTACACTACGTGACTTAAACATTTAATTTTAATTTTCCAGTGATATATAAAGGTGGAGCTGTTAGAAAACCGCACAGTTTTAAATCTTGGTCAACATGAGGACACATATCATTTTTTATGCTGTTATATCTTTGCGTAAGTTTTTATAGCATAATTTAGTTTTTTTTTACACCTTAAATTTAAATCAACAAAAAATTCAAATTCTTTGGTTAATATATAAATGTGTTCTAAAACCACACTGGTTATACTTGACGTTTGATAAAGAAAAATAGTAAATTATAAAAATAACTAAAAAAAAAGAAACGAGAGAGATTTTCTCGTCTTGTCTCGTCTGTCCTGTTATAGTTCACTTGCAAAGGTTAGTTGCTTTATTCTGCGTTGAGCCCAGAGGACGGCTTGACGGAGGTCCTTGCCGAAATGTCTGCTTTGTCATTTTGCTTTTGCTTTTTTCATCTTTCTAAAATCAGCCTCGTTCCTTGGTTTTTAATTATTTTCTATTTTTGTTTTTTTTTATCAATGCTTAATATGTAAGTCTTCTTAATTCTTTCCAAAATGGCTATTATTATAGGGGGATGTCAGGGATTTGCAGTTGCTGGTCAAAAAGATTTTTTGAGGTTTTTCAAAAAGAAAGTCATATACCGGTCCAGAACTACTATAATTCTCAGGGTTTTCATTTGGAGTATCTAGGCTAACTCTTCTTAAAAAGTATATGTTCATTACTTTATAGCTTAAAAATTTGATTAAATTGTATTTGCTTCAAATTACCCTTCCATTTAAATGTTTACCAGAGAGAAGTTACAAATTTTACAACTGGTCATCCGTTTTCGTGAAATCCAGTTGTGTTAAAATATATGAATAGAATAAAATCTTAACCGACTTAATAATATTGTGTGGTCCAGAAATTTACCTACTTTTGCAGCTTAATCAGCTCCAACAATAACTACTTGGGAGACATTAAGAGACGCCTAGCTCTTGCAAACTCAGTTCTAAAACTCTGATGCTGATCTGGAGGCAAGGCCGTACTTAGAGGGGGGGGGGTTAAAGGGGTTTGAACACCTCCCGAAATGACTCCCGAACGTAAAAAATATGGATATAAACAAATTTTGTATGCGTTTTTGAGGTTCATTTTGTGTAAGCCCCCCCCCCCTGAATAAAAAATCTTTGAGTAAAACCCCATCAGAAAAAAAAAAAACCTGGGTACGGCCTTGTCTGGAGGAACGAGAACTTATCACTGTTCCTTATGAGGCTATTCAGATGAATCATCATCCCTATTGCCATATATTCCTGTGAATCTTGGACTATTAAATTAACTACCCAGAACCGTTTTTTATTAACATGGAAACAAATCATTACGACGTATTTCTGGCATCACATACCATCATATAATCTTCAACACTAAGCTCCCCCGAATTCTCAAGGTCAAACATACATTTTAGGTCAAACTAGCACGAACATTATTTTTGTTACTATTGACTGCCCGTGACGATGATGTTATAAAATGATTTATGTTACAAATGGTCTACTATGTTGTAACCCTAACTTTGCCATTCCATAGACTCTTGTCTTGATATGTCAGGGCTGGCAGCTTCTTTTAATCAACTAAAATCCCACCTCCGAAATCAGATATCCTCTCCACTCGGTGACATAATAATCTTCTCACTTAAATTTACTTTAACTTTAATGTCGCATACACTAAGATCTTCCATTCTTTTTTTTTTTTTTCAAATTTGGGTAACCAAACAAAACTAGTTAAAACAAGGTGTACTACTAAAATTTCATAGCCATAAGACTTGACTTCCTGTCCCTCCACCCCCCCCCCCCCCCAGGATCCAAAAATGTAAAGTCATAATAAAACATTTATGTTCTGCTACAAAGCATCCTTGGTTACTCAAGTCGAGAATAATTGAAGGAAAAGTTTCTCACAGACCCCAATCCTCAGATTAATCACACCAATGGGGAGGAGAGAAGACTCACAATTTCTTCCTCCCTCTTCCGTCCTCGTCTCCAAATTTCGGAATATATCCTTTTTGTATCTTCATTGAAACAAACGAAAATTCCTTTCGTCCAATATTTTCTGAATTTGGGCCACAGCTCAGAAGGAATTTAAAGAAGAAAAAACTGTTAGAAGAAAAACTTAATTTATTGAATTTACTAGGATATTGGGATTAGCAAGCCTCTGTCCCGACTTAAGATGAATATAAGCTAAGAAATTAGCAAACAACTGCACCAACTTTATATTCTAAAGAGCATCGGCCAGGGCAGTGAAAACCTGATTTTAGTGAGAAACGTGAAAGAGTTTCACTTTAAATTTTTAAATAATTTACATTCATTCAATGTATTGTTTAATATAAAAATGATTCAACTTTCTCTTAATTATTTTTCAGCCCAGACCTCTCTCCCTCTATCTTTGAAAAACATTTTTTAGATTCACCGCTTCTTTTTCTGGCTAAATTTTGCAGGGGTGGCCATTTTCTCTTCTTCTTTCTCTTTTCGTTCGGCACTACGCATTGCTTTCATTTAGAATTTACCAACCTTATTTGACACTTGTATCGTATAATCAGAAGTATGTCATATTGGTTTTAACCAGGAAAGTGCATAGTCGGGGTGCCGTTAGTTTTAACACCCCTCTCCTCCAGAAGATAAGTTCTTTAATTTCTACGATAGGAATCATGGTTTCTTAAGTTTTAGTATTAATTATTCTTTTTTATATTTTAGAATTAGCAAGTTAAAATACGCCAATCATTCTAAAATACACCTGCTAGTAAAAAACTGTGACTTCGACAAAATCCTACAAAGTAGCCATTTCTGGCCTAAATTCAATCAAAGTCTTTACAATGTACACTGAAACTTAAATACAAACGCAGAGACTTCTAAACTTGTTTATATTAAATTATAATAAAAGCTATTATCTAATAAAATTGTAAATCTATAAAACATATCATTTTGTTTCAGCTATCTCAGTCTTTTTTATTTTTGATCTTTAAGTTACAATAGTCCTAAGACTGTTATTTTTCAGTTGCTTCTATGGCAAGCAGTAGAAGTCCACCAAAACACCAAATACACCAAGGAGATGAGTGTGACCTCACTAGACAGTGTCCAAGTGGATGGTTTTGCATTTACGGCAGATGTTTCACCAAAAAAAGCTTCTCCTGGATCTTTTTTTACCGGAGTCGAAGAAAAATTATGCTGAAGAGATTGAAGGCCCCTTGGATGAAACGGAGGAACCTACCTTTGAAACAGATACTGAAGAGCATGATGTCCCAGGGGATAACACAGAGGAGCCTACCTATTCCAAAGAGTTCAGCTTTGTTGGACAAAATTCGGGAAAAGAAAGAGAAAAAGAAATGGGAAGCGGAGAAAATGTAGTTGGACTAATGTCATTGATAAGCCGACGCCTCGGAATACTCCAAGGAGCTTGATTGTGAAACAACTAAGCGTTGTCCAAGAGGGTGGACGTGTATGTCAGGCAGGTGTTTGTCCAAAGAATCTTTTCCTGGACCTTCTTTACCGGGCCCAAAAAACAACAAATACTGAAAATTGGAGCCTACCTATCCCATAGAGGTTAAATTTGGTGAACAGAATTCGAATAATGGACAAATGTTTTTTCTAACTGAAGCAGAAATAGAGAAAGCCATTTTCAGTGATTATTGAACTAAACCAGCCATGGGATAAAAACACGGAAATATCACTATCCTATAGAGTTACATTTTTAAAGGACAGAGTGATAAGTTATTTTTAAGCTTACCAGAGATTTTGAAAGTCATGTCTGCTGTTACTGACTTTTAACTAAATGAAAGTTTTACTTGAGTGACTATTTTACGACTCTTAACTATTCTTTGTGTTCTGAGATCTTTTGAATAAACTATATACCCAAGCGATTTAAACCTTTGTACCTATCTCTAACTGAAATAACCATGCGAGGGAAAAAATATAGCAGGGACAAAGTAGATAGGGGTTAAATATCTTGATGTTGGTTTACTTTATCATACCCTATCAAAGTGATAAAATGATATTTTCTATTTCTACTCTTTTTTACTCTTTTCAGATCGAGCAAACTAGTTATTTTTCAAAAAAATCATGTATTTAAATTTTAATCAAATAAATTATACATATCTGTTGATAATTTTCCGGTATTTTTTTTTTCACAGATACGGAGAGAGAGGAGCAAGGTATTAGCAGATTGGATACCAAGATAAGGCTTAAGCTCAGGGGCACCAAGTCATGAAACTGAAGGGGGAGTGGGGTAAGGATTAAGGAAGATACAAAAATGATGTACTTTTACAATGTAGGGCGGGGGGGGGGTATTTTGAAATTTTCAGTTTTTTAATAACGAAAATACTAAATAGGTCATTTTTTCACAATCTAAAGGGAAGAGGCAATTCTCCCTCCCCCTTATTGGTGCTCTTACTTTAGTTCTTCAAGAGAAAGTTGCCCGGTGGATGGTCTTAAGCATTGAAGAACAATATTACTAAACCACTTTTTGGCTGAATCAGCCTTTTAATGAATCAAGCAATTTATGCAAGTATACTATTTACGCAAGTATACTGAAAACTTACAAGCTTTCAAGTCTGTAAATTTTACTCTGTGCTCTCCCCATAATTTCTTACGTATAAACAAGAAAATATTCAAATATTTTACAAAGAAAATATTTGTTTTATATGTGCTTTGCAATTTAAATAATTTCCAAATTTTGTTTGACTTTTTTAGTGTGGAATAAAGCTGACTCATCAGTACTGCTCTTAGTCCTAAAAACTATTTTCGAGACATAAAATTTAATTTTATGTGGGCGAGAATTATTTAAAAAAAACAAAGACACAAAAAGTTGTGTTCAAAAACCTATGAGTAGGGGGTAGGGAAGGGGGAAGAAATAACACACCAACTAACAAACTTTAAAGCTAATTAAACATATAATAATATTAATTAATAAAATAACTGAAAGAAATTAGAAGAAATGAGTGAAATACAATATACAAAAATGACTTGTCCATAATTTACTAAAATGAATTTTAACAGTGAATAGCAAAACAGAAGGAAAGAGCAGGAGATGATTCAATTATTTAAGATTTAAATTATAAACAGGAAAAAAGTTTCCTGTGGGACATTTTATGAGAGTAGGAATGGGAATTTTGTTGAATCAGAATGAGGAATCACGGTGTAAAGGGGGCAAGGGAAGGGGCGTCGAATGACTAGAAAAAGAGCAATTTTTTTTTTTTGGGGGGGGGGGGGGGGGTTATGGAAAGTTTTTTGGTTTCTTCTTCTTTCCTAAAAAGTAACCAGATTGGCTAAAAATTCGTTCAAGCTTTTGCGCTTTGCGCTCAACATTTCTTAGCAATTTTATCCAATCCCGTTTTAGATTGTCAGATATTTTCACTAATAAATGCTAGTAGTAATTCTCTGTAAGCTGACGAAAAATGAAGTATTAATAAAATAGTCACTCATATTTTTTTTTTTTTTGGGGGGGGGGGGGTAGTGGTGACCTACATTGATTAGTTTATCCTGTCGATGTCAAACCTATTGCTTCATTTTGTATTATTCATTGCTTTTAATAACATCTCCCAGAAGAGTCAATTACATGCATTGACACTAAAATATAAAATAACTGTTTTTTAAGAAATGGGCTACTCAAACCTGACGAAAAACAGCTTTTAATAAATCCAAACTTAACTAAAAGAAATCGTTATTGCTTGCTTTTTTTTTCGCGTCCCCAGCCCATATCTTTATGTTTTGGACTAAGTTTTATTCTAAGAACTGGGCCACAATAGCATAGAGAAAGAGTTTCATAAGTTCCAAGGATATCTAATAAAAATCACTGCCCTTCCCTTTTTTCTCGTACCATCCCACACTTCCATGTTGTAGACGAGCCATATATAGACCCCGGCGCCGCGCCGATGAGGGAAGACCAAAGGCGGCGGGGCCAAAAACAGCACGCAGCGCCACGCCGCCGGTAAGATGTCGGCGGCGCGCCGCCGGCGTGATCAATGTTGACCGTAAACATTAATGTTTTCATCAGTCTTTCTCAAATCACAGCTTAAATTTACAACAGATTCGAGCCTATTCATGAGTTCAAAAATTCACAAGTCGCTGGCTGGAAACTGGTCTTCTTCGTTATTCATCAAGAGAAGTAGAAATGTGGTAGAAACGAAATGGCTGTGGCGTTTCAGAACCCGTGCATAGTACGAAGTTGTTGAAGTATCCATTAGCTATGTATTCTTAACATAAATAATTATCAAAATTAGTAGTTTTTTCATCGAGCATTACTGCATACAAAACTTCAAATACCGTATCACAAAATTCGTCAGTTATCTGGGTAAAAACTTTGAATATAACTTTGAACTTCGAAGCTTAATTTTTTCATAATGCCCTTTGCCTATATCTGTTTTGTCACCTTTAAACAGTTGAAATGGGCGACTTTGATATTGATTGTTTTTTTTTTCTTTGCTCTTTTGGATTCTTAAAAAGGCTTCTTGTATTAAAAACTGGTTTTTAACTACAATTTAAAAAAAAATGCATTTCAAAGTTTTTTCCCTTCTTTATAGAATATATGTCATGTAGGCAAAGGCTGAGCTGCTGCTTTTTTATTGCTTTTGGCTGCTCTTTTGGATATTATTCGGTTTTTTCTTTTTGGGAATTCATTCCAAGTTTATAAATTGATAAATACCTAATATCAGTCAAATTGTAAACTGCATCTAAAAGGAGTAAATTTATCAAATTGGAAAATACATGTTGAACACTTCACATGAGAACACTTCAATTACAATGAAACAAAAAAACACTTAATGGTTTATTCGGTATGAAGAAAGATTAAATGCCAGCGATTTTCTGGTAAAAAATGAAAAGCTCATCCGTTTTGAATGTAATTAAATGAAATAATATGCAGACTGAAGTAGCTCCAGGATGATGCTGAGATTTTCATCCTAGTTCGTCACTTTTAATCCAAGCAAAATGTTAGGACACTTAGTATCAGTTATTGAGTTTAAGCTTTGATTTCCAAACGCTCACAAAAATTACCAAACTTAAGAAAGTAACAAAAATTAGTCACCTGTGGTCAAAATACTCAAAGATTCCTCTTTGATTCCCACCCAGGCTCAAAGCTTCTGCTATGTTCATTTCCATGGAAATCTCTAAAGAGTTTTTCTTTTTAAATAGCTTTCAAGCGTAGTTAGGGGTATTTAGCCTTTTTTTGTTTTTCTTCAAAGCTTTGAAAAAAGTGTTATAATATCCCAAATGTTACATTTGTTATATTTGTGCATATTTTTGGTAATCATCTATGGGGTGATCGATTTTTTTAAACCACTGTAGATGCGTAAGACCGTTCGCAACATCTAGTACACTGAGGTCATAAGACTGTCAAAGACCCTCCTTGAACCTCCCAAATTGAAAGCTTTTATTATGACCTGGCCTTTTAATTTAACTTGGGCACTGGACCAAGGGCGCCATTGTCACTCGAGCGCAACGTTAGGTGGGGAGGCCGATCCGATATCGCTTTTGTCTCACCAATTCGTTTAAGTGTGAATCTGCCTGGTACTTATGAATGAATGTTTTCAAACTAAAACCGTTTCATCAATAAAAAAAAAAAAAAAAACGGGTTGGACGCATGTCCCTTTCCCTTTGGACGATAAAACCATGCAAGTGCTGTATCAAGTATAACTCACAAAAAATCTTGTTAATTTTGTCAACTTTTCAACTTTTTGGCATCCCTGCTTTCAATAAAAAAAAAATCAAGGTACTATCACTTAAATATAATAACTCCCTATTCCCCCCCCCCCCCTATGGATACTATCTTGATAGGATACGGTCTCTGCTTTAAATAAAAAAAAAATAATTAACTTATTGGCACCCCTGCTTTCAAAAAAAAAAAATCGAGGTATTATCATTTAAATATGATAGCTCACTCCCCCCCCCTCTAAATACCACCTTGATAAAAATGCCGTCTCTGCTTTAAATTAAAAAAAAAAGTTTCAGAAAGAAGATTGTATTTTCTATCAGGCGTTTAACAATTGAGTATTAAACATTAAAAAAATCTTATCTAAAAACAGCAAAAAAAAAAAAAATCTGCAAACTTACAATTTAGCTGTAGAAACAATCTGTCGGCTGTCAATTTCAAAATCCAACTGAAGGCTGAAGCTGACTATAGTAGTGAATTCGTTCTATAATTCTATTCAGCTTGAAAATAAAATTCTTGACTACGAATGATGTTAGAAATAGCGATTGGGAAACTACACTCGAAATGATTTAAACTCATTTCATAAAGACGATACTGTTTTTTTTTGTCAACATATGAAGAAGTGTATATATTGCAATATTTGCAATTGCATATGCATCTGTCTCGTTTTTATGCAAAGTAACAAAAGAGACGAAAATTAATGAACAAGAGAGTAGATAAGAATTAAGCTATGCACAATAATATTTGGCAGGGAAAGTTACTGGTGATAAATATCTAGGGGTGGCACCGTGATTTTCAGGGATTCGGGGAACCAAATTTTTTTTCGAGGTGACGCATAGATTTTCGGGGAAATACCCGAAAATTCGGGGATAGTGCATGCCCTGCTTGTTTTCTAATTAGGAAAATGGAAATACTAAACCGCACGAGAAGGAAAAAGCTCCAACTTTGCAGTTGACGCAAATAAAGAACTGCCACAAAATTAATTTAAAGTCGACCGAACGCCGCTGCCTCTGTCGGTGGCGGCCCGCCTGCGGCGCGCCGGCGGCGTTACGACAATTCGGCGGCATCCGATCGGGCCTCTCGTCGGCGGCGTTCGGTCGATCTGCCGGCACGGCGCCGGGGTCTAGCCATATACCCCCCCCTCCCGAAAAAAAAGATTTAGAGAAACGCAAATAATCAATTTTTCTTCTCAACAATTCAAATGTTGAAAATGAATTTTGAATACATAATTAGTAAGTGTCAACAGAACCCAACAAATAAAGCGCTTCCAAACAAAGCACTCAAAATGAGTATAAATATGCTACTCTTTTAAATGTTACGAATTTGGCCTTTGACTCTGGTCTGATTCCTACATCTCTATTTTTGGAAATCCAAAAAGCTTTCGATTCTGTGACCCACCAAAATCTATTGTTTAAACTGTCTGATGTACGGTAAAAGAGGTGACGCTAGTACCTAGTTTGATTCCTACTTATCTGGAAGGTACAAGTCACCCCAAATTTTCCATGCCCAAAAATTTATATTTTCGTCAATAAGCAGACAGCTTTTGAATGATAAGTTGATATACGGTTTTCAACCAGCATCGAATATTCCCATGAGAGTTTCAGATTCAAATGCTCCTACTATTGATAATATATTTAATATTTATTGCAATACTCCACAAGTGATAGCAAGGCCGTACCCAGGATTTTTTTTCGGAGGGGTTTTTACTCAAAGATTTTTTTCGGGGGGGGGGGGGGAGGAAGAGGGTTTACACAAAAAAACTAAAAAATCACATAAAAAAATTTTTATATCCATTTTTGTTACGTTTTACGAGTCAAAAAAACATTTCGGGAGGGGTTCAAACCCCCCTAACCCCCCTCTGGATACGGCCTTGAGTGAGTTAACGAGGTTTTCAGACCATTTTGGTATAATTCTTCTTCACTTGACATTTTTTTCTAAAAAGTGTTTTTAAATTGTCGCTTAATATGGGCTAGGGTTCGTTCTTTACTAGGTTCAACACAGTATCGGCGCCCCATGGGCATAGGCAGCATATGTCTAGGGGGGGGCAGTCGATAGTGTGATGGAGTTTTATCAACTGCTTTTTCCAAACCATCTACTTTTTTTTGATCAGCCATATCTAATGTAAATTTGAAGGTCTAGGGGGGCAGCTGCCCCCCCCCCCTCCCTACGCCCATGTCGCCGCCAGCTTCTATTATTAAAGTGAAAAGAGGTTTAAGGCAAGGTGGAGTTTTATCTCCGACCCTATTCAAATTATGTATTTCAGGAGTTCTGGCAAAGATATCGGCTACCTATATCTCTGGTTTTTTCGATGTTTCATACCTTGCCTACGCTGATGACCTGCTTCTTATAAGCCGTACTAAAACTGGTCTATCTAACATGGTTTTTCGTGTTGCTACTTCTTTTTCAGACATAGGCCTTTCTCTTAATGTAGATAAATGTAAATTTCTTTCTTTTAACAACAATTCTAGTACTCCCCTTCGTTGTAGTGGCTTTACTATCCCTTCTATTACTAATAGTCTTCCGAGCTTGCGCCGGCTCACAGTCTCAGATATTAATATGAAAATTCAACTAGGATATGCTAAGATTGTTGCCAATAGAGGTAAATATAATAAACTCGCGTTGGCCAAGCTCTACTCAACTTTTGTGACCATTCAATTCTTTTTACTTCTGGAATTTTTCCCCTTCTTAAGAAAAAATGAGTTAAAAAGAATCCGGATTAATTATTTTAGATTTTGTAAATTTTTGTTGTTTCTTCCACCTTGGACTAAAAACCGGGTAATTATTAATAAATTTCTTGTTCCTGATATTACTGTAAACTGGAAGCACTACACAGAAAACTTTCAAATACCACTTGTATCCGTTTTTCTCCACACCATCACCTCATCAGGTTTTTTCAGTCGTAAGTTATTTTTCCTTTATTTGTTTTTCTCTCTTTGGTCACTCAACATTTTTTAGCATTGTAAAGAGTGAGTAAAAATCAAATAAATGATAATAATAATGACAGCTTGTGTCCATATTTCTGTATATTACTGCTTATTAGATTCTGCAAGTTGAGTTTTTTTTCTCTTCTTCTTTTGCCCCTCCTTTCATGTTATTTCTTTTTTGTTTTAGTTTCTTTTAAATTTTTATGTGTTACTCTGTAACTGGTATTCTTTGATTTCTATATTGATTTGCGTTGCATTTTTATGTGTTTTTCTCCGTGATACTCCACGTATTGTACCTCTGTATAGTGGGGGTTAGAAATAAATAATAATAATAGTATATGGACTAGGGCTCAACCATGATGACCCTAAGAGGTGGAACCATGATACCAGCATCATCAGAGGAACGACTAAGGGTATTAACATGAAACTTTCAAGGAAGTTTGAAGATTTATGTTAAATTACAAAGATACATATTGCATCCTGTTTGTCAAAAGGATGGATATATTCAATATCTTAGAAACGGCTAAGGGTATCAGGTTAAAACTTCCAGGGAATATTTAGGAAATGTTGAGCTAAATCGAAATAGACTATATGCATCCAAGTGGTGAAAAGGGCGGACCTGTAATACATTACGAACGGCTAAGGATATTAAATTGAAAATTTCACGACAAGTTGAGAGGGATATTTAGGTAATTCAAAAGACACAACATGAATCCTTGTTGTTAAAAGTGTGTCCAATATATTTCAGGAACAGGCATGGGTATTATCTTGAAACTTCAGGATACTTGAGATAAATACAAAGACAACTGCATTTGAGTCCAGGTTGTGGAAAGGGGGTATCTGCAATATCACAAGAAAGGCTAACGCGAATGGTTGTAAGGAATCTGCAACATCTCAGGAACGTCTAACCCCAATGGGCACACGCGCAATATCTCTGAAATTTCTAAGGGTATGAAGTTTGAAACTTCCAGGGATTGGTAAGGGGGGGGGGGGGAGTTTGTTAGATGAAGACACTATATTCTCTAATTCGTCAAAAACGACGCACTTGTAATACACCAGGAATTGCATAGGCTATTAATTTGAAACTTACAGGGAAATAGAGGGGGATACTGAACCAAAAGAAAAGAGACCTAGTGCATTAAGGCTGCCAAAATGGCAAATCGGCAATATTCTGGGCCTAAAGATATAATTTAAAAGTTCTCGAAAATCTTGAGGGGGATGTTGAACTAAACCAAGAGACTATATGCATGCGGGTCGTTAAAAGGGCGTTTCTACAATATCTAAAAAACGGCCTATGGCATTGAATCGAGATTATCAGGGGATGTTGAGGGGAATGAAGAAATAAATCAAAATATGCATTCAGATTGCGCATAAAGTTTGTGCAAGTCGAGTACATCCAATAATAGCTGATATATCCCAGGCTAAAAACTTAAATACATGGGGGTAGCCGGGAAAAGATCACATTTTTACAAAATGATATTTTTATCTTCCGAAGGGGTAGCGCACTGACCTTGACTTGAGATATTCCCTTACATTTAGGAGAACAGAATGGTAACATATTCTGGTTTACTCCACTACAGCAGTGTTCAATACCTCGGTACAGGTATGTGGATGAGCTTACCTATAAGAAGGGACAGGCCCACCGTCAAAAATGCAACGATGAAGTGTTGAAACATGAATTTTTTTTAAATGGAACATGAGCCTTTTCTACAACTACTTACTCCAAAAAAGGCTATGGCGATACACCCAACTCCACCAATATGCACGCCCAAGGGTACAATACAGTACAAAATTATTTTCTATTTTCTTATTTTCTCAATGAAAATAACAAATTTCAAAAAACCATTCAAGTTAAAATATAAACACATGGTTTTTAATAGCTTGTTTGTAAGACCGTTGTCAATGTGTTTAGAAAATATTCTCCTAGCGTTGTTGGAAACGAAAAAACTAATACATTGATCATACTTTAATCATTTAGACAATTTTTTGGCAAACATATCAACGAATCAAAATAAAATACTAACTATGTAAAGGACAATACACAAACTAACCATGAATATAAAAAAGCAAAACTGGAAATGGTAAAATAGAGAAGTCACGAATTTTATAAAATACAGGAAAGTAAGGAAATAAAACTAGGGGTAGTTTCGAATAACAGGATATTACTCTAAATTTCTTCAAGTAAGATTGCACATATAATTATCTTAAAATATAGCCTATTTGAAAGACCGTTGCAAAAAAAAAAAAAAAAAAAAAGAAAAAGAAAATCTCATTGATTAGATTCACGAGAAATAAAAAGTACAAAGAGATAGATATATTTTTAATTTCCAATAATAGCGATTTAAATACTATGTATATGTACTATCATAGACAAAGTGAGTAATTATGGAAACTGATTAAGGAACATTTTTCATTATGTTCCAAAGCTCCATCTGACAAAACCCAGATTCCAAGGAGTAAGAATGTTAACACGATTTAGCGCGTTCGAGTGATAATGTAATGTTATCTGAACTTTTTTAGTTCAGCTTTACATTGCCATACACTTTATGTGCGTTTTAATTTTTTGAATTAAAACTTTGCTTAAACATTGCTTTACAAACTTCTTTAATATCAAAAGTTTGAAGCTTTATATAAAAGCTTTAACATCAAAACTTAAACATTGCTTGTTATGCTAACACTTGCAAGGATATCAGGAAACAGTTGGTATCTCCAAGGTTAACCTGGATTGAAAGAAAATTGTGCTGCATTAAATCAAATTTCAAAATCTAAATTCTGGAGAGTAATTTTTCTTTCTAATTGCTAACTATAAACATAGAATGAGTCAATACAAAAAATAATAGTCCTTTTTTTTTAACTTTAATTAAATTGCAGATCTGATTGTTTTTGATACGATATTTTATATTATACAACATCTTCCTAATGAAAAAAGACAAACATTTTCTCAATGCAGAATTTTTCACATTTTGATTATAAAATCTGGCCTACATTTTTAAATGGAATTATTTAAATGGGACGTTTTTAATTTGAAATTTCACTGCAGTTGATATTCTTTTCAGAAACTTCAACAAAACGGATACTTTCCATTATTCTTGGACACAAGTTCATCATTGACAGACACCAAAAATAAAGTAAAAAATTAAAAGCCGAAAGGATATATTAATCACTTTTATATGTGTGAAATATAATTACAATCAGATGTGTTTCATCACTGATGCTGCCAATCATGTATGATGACGTCATAATGACACTACAAGTGTGTTACAGATATGGTGACGCAATCATAAGCATAACGAACATATAAATCACTTTTGTCTATGAAATATACAATAAAGTTAGGTGTAATTCATCACTCATGCTGCCAATCATATACGATGACTTATTACGCAATAAATTTATAACTTTACAAAATACTTTAGAACAAAAAATAGTTTTTATTGTTAACATCACAAAAATAAAAGTACAAAATCAGCTTGAAAAAGATGACACATTATGACTTTATATTTATATTTATCAACTTCTCAAAGTTATTTTACTTTCTTATTCTCCAGCAACAAGTCTTAAAAATTGTTTTCGGGTATCTAATGTCCTATGGAGGCAATAGGCCTTTGTGGCATTGGCTTCGACTCAGGTTGGTGAGTCCGCAATAAATACTAATAATTTAGCGTCCTGTTGCTAGAACAGGAGGCAAAACGTTTGGCGCCGTTCCAGCCATGCGTGAAAACCGACTCATCTAGAAACACATTATATTTAACAAAGAAACTCCTAAGTAAGTTCTACCTCCTTTGGTGCGATTTTAAATAAACATGAAACGGGTGATATTTGGTTCCAATAATAAATTCTAGTAACTTGCTCTTTCCTCTGTACAAGGGCAGAAATAAGGGAAGGGAGTAAGGGAGAGGCACAAACAATGTATTTTTAATTCTCCAAAATTCCTATTCAGGAGCATTGAGGTTCAGATTCCATCAGAGTATGGCATTCGATTAAGCAAAACTTTAACGATCCCTAGAAAAAGAGACAGCACTCTCAAGAACATCCCTTGATGAACTTTGGCCGAAGACGCTGGAGAGGTGATCGTGGAGAGGCATCGTTGCCGCTTTATGCGCCGACCGACGTGGGAAGTCCTAAATAAGTAAGTTCGCTATGTAAGACTGCTTTACTACTTCCTGTTTTTCTTATCGTTTATTATTTTACCTATTATTATTTCTGTTATTATACTTTTATTACTTTTACTTTTAACCCTTCTTTTACTACTTTTTGAGGCTTATATACTTAAACAGTAACCTCCCTGACAACCTTTTATTGCTTTTATCTTTTATAACTTTTTGAAGCTTTAACTTTTATTACTTTTATCTTTTTGTATCTTTTATTACTTTTTGAGGCTTTTAGATAATTTACATAAGAATTCAGCTTGCCACAAAATATCTGATAAGTTTATTTTACATTTATTTGATACCTGCGACCCTGAACAGGCCATTTTTTTGTTCAGAACTACCTTTTCTTAGATGAAACCTTTAATTCAACTTTTTACACATACATTTTTTAATCGCATTTAATACAAGGAAAATCGGAATAAACTGGAGGACTTTAGAAAATCAGATTTAAAGTTAGGGAAATTACAATTAAAATTAGAAAATTAGAATAAATTAGAAATTTAGCCGTTGCCCCAACCTTTGCCCTTTCTATGCCTTTTATATCCTTTCTTCTATTCTGTGTTAATAAACAAAAGCTAAACAGACGCAGTTTTGTTCCGAGTTTTATCAGCATACACAGCCATGTTTTTTCAGAGAAAGGATAGCATTGTCTTGGCAAATATTTTAAAGTAATTATAAAAATTTATGCTAAAAAGCATATTGAGCGAGATTATTTGAGATTAATCCTTTATCGTAAGTAATGTATATATTTGTTTTAATTGAGTCAAATTATCCAACTCCCTTGAAGCTTGAAGTCTTTTAAATTATTCAGCGTAAAAACGCTCGAAGTGAGCGTTAATCTAAACTAATTACTAAACTTAGGTTAAACGCTGGCGTAAAATAAAGCCGTATTGAATAAAAAGGACCGTTTTTAGCTCACCATCCTACCAAACGAATATTTCAAATTAAAAGTGAGACAGATGAAAACCCGGTTTTAAAAAGTTAATAAAACGTAACGTTTAAGCGACCTATTCTAAAAGATAGTAACGTTTAAGCGTTGAGCAGCGCGGGCGTCAAGCAACGATAACATCTAAAACGATTGCACTGTTTAGGACGACCCTTGTACTCCAAACATAGTTGTTCTATTTGGTAAGTCAATTGTTGAAATTTGGCAAGTCAAGTTTTGGTAAGAATTTTTTAGTAAGTTAGTTCTATTTGGTAAGTCAAATGTTCTATTGAGGACGTTTGATTACCACTGGCATATCTTCTGCTTGAATAATTTCCGGATTCCTCTTTGAAAAAAAAAGAAACTAAAAAAAAACGCAAATTGAATCTCAAAATAATTAAGACCATACCGCCTTTCCACTTATAAATACAAGTATAAAAGTATATAACCACGATAAAAATGTTTAAGTTTTATCAAACGTTAAATATACCATATTTTTTATTTTTAATCAAAAAATGTCGATCCGCTAAAACATTTCTTTTTTAGGCTGAACTGTAGCTTTTATGATTGTCCTATTGTCTCAAGAATGGCAAAGAGGCATAGAGGCACGTAAAAACGCCTCATTTATATAGTAGCATGGAGGCCAATACACTATAAAAGTGATGGGAAAGTAAACATGGTCCCTACAATAGAAATTAAAAAAAAATTATAAGCAGAAAGTATTTATAATTTTCAGATAAAGGTCTGTATATATGTATTTGCTCTTTATTTGCACATCTTCTCCTAATTTTTTTTTTTTTTTTTTTTTTTTTTGTTTCAAGTACCAGTTATGAGCGCAACATAATTTTAGGCTTTATGTCCTGGTAAATATAAGCTCTATAAAGCTCATTAATTAGCGAACTGAAAATATGCATCATGAGAATTCTAATTCCTACAAGCTTGGAAAAACATAAAGATACGGTCTTTTTTACATGGGCGAATAAATTAAGATTGGTGAACTCAAAAAGTTAATGCCTAAAGTTTCATAATATTTTGATTCCATTGGAGCACATATAATACTTCAAGAAACTAAAAGCTTTTCCCCAAGAAAAGGGGAACACACACCCTTCTTCTTCTCGTATGATTATTAGGAGGCACTAGTGCATAATCTCCATGCAATTCCGGGCCCTATGGCAGCTGAAATTGAACTCGGGGTCACGTATTACCAAGCGGAGATCAGTCCCAGTGCCAGCACATGATCTAGGAACACACACCCTATTTTTTTTTAAATACAAAAGTCTACTAGGGGGAGGGCCTTCAGATGGAGCTTGAGGGAAGGGGGACTGCCCTCCACACATACCCTGTGCACGAGTATGTTTAATTCCCATTGGTTGAAATGCGAAACAGTACAAATTTAATAGGTGCAGGATGGCAATGTTTTTTGCTTGTCAGATAAATTTTTAAAACGGGAATTTTAGACATAAAGTTTGATAATATGGTAACAAATACTGCATATTTACGATCAAAGTGATTCAAGCCCATCCAATATGTACATAATGATTACAGCAATCGCTACAACCTAGAAACAAGTTAACCACAGACCAGAGTAGCCAAGTTTTAAAAAATGGATTTCTATAAAAAATCTGGTGACAAATATTTTCATGGAAAACTATTTTGAAAATAGTAATTTTCATTCAGATTTATCATGAAAGGCCGAATTACATAGCTGGGACACACCTTCAACCTATACGAAGACCATTCCTGTAGATCAAAAGCCCATAGGGAGGGAGGGAGAATATAAAAGCAATAAACCCTATACATTAGGCTGGTATACATTTGATTGGCCTGTGTTGGCACAATGGATTGATCTCTGCTTGCCAATACAGGGCCTTGGTTCGATCCTAGATTCAGCAGGGCCAACGGGGAAGAGGACCCATCAGTTAATTAAATTCTCACGAAACATACATGGGTACCTCTGTGCCAAAAATGGCCCAGGAGGAACTATTTTTTTATCATTTTAAGTATCTGATTAGCGTCAGTAAATTGCGAGAATTAGCGTCATCTAAATGCTAAGGACGGCACAATAAAGAGCAATTAAAAAAAAAATAAAATAATACGGCAAATAGGCCAAAATGTCACATAAGATAAAAGAATTGCTTGGCACTAAACAACAAAGTCCCTCTATTATATACACAGGTACAAAAACATAAAACTCATTCTCATTTTTCTCCGAGGAGACAAATCACAGCTGAGACACGCAGTAAACCTGCTTTCCGCGTAATAAACCACAGTAAAACTGCTTTCCTCGACCAACAATTGGGCAGTTATGACACCAACAATATTCAATTCATCAAATTCTGGTGAGAAGTCTGCTTAATAAACCGTTTTGATGAAAGAAGACCGTCCTTTTGACCCGGGGATTGAATGGCCGGGGATCGGGAGCGGACACTGATCCCGGAGTCACTGGATTTCTCACTTCCATATCGCTTACCTAAAAGAGGGAATGTATCAGATCCCATTCTTGAGAGAAAGAGCCAAAGAAAGAGCAGAGAGAGAGAGAGAGAGAGAGAGAGAGAGAGAGAGAGAGAGAGAGAGAGAGAGAGAGAGAGAGAGAGAGAGAGAGAGAGAGAGAGAGCGAGAGATAGAGAGAGAGAGAGAGAGAGAGAGAGAGAGAGAGAGAGAGAGAGAGAGAGAGAGAGAGAGAGAGAGAGAGAGAGAGAGAGAGAGAGAGAAAGGGAGAGAAAAATAGGGGGGTTAGCTATAAAAAAAAAAAAACTAGGAGGAAGATTCAGAGTCATAGTTTGGGAACAAAGACTTGGCCTAAAATATGAGATGCATATTTTAACCAGCTACAAAAAAAAAAAAAAAAAACGTGAATACGGGACAGAAACAAAATCAAAGGGAAAAAAGTGAATGACAGGCAATAAGAAGGTTGCATTTAAACTTGAAATTTCAATTTGAAACGTCAACAGAGATGATTCGACAGAGCAACATCTATTATTAATTTTTTCAATGACTACTGACACTACCGAGGAATATGTATCCCCGCTCACAAGGGACATTAAACCTGGTAATTATACTAAGTAGAAGACTAGAACCATTTCAGTTAACTATGATGTGCGTAGTTAATTCTATTACTACTCAAAACTCACTGCAGCATCAAGCCGCCTGAGGCTAACACAGCTGTGCACGCTCTTTCTCCACCTCAATCTATTCAAAACTTCGCTCCCTTAAAATTCTTCCTTATGACCTCTACCTCCGCCATGATTCTAATATTTAGCTCCTCCTATTTGGGCTTCGGTTTCTTATTAAGCCCATATTAGCTCAAATTAAGTTCATCTTATTCATCTTAAGTTCGCATTACCTTTAATTAAGCTCATATTGAGAAAAATTCAGTTCAATCAAGTTCATATTAAGAAAGTTAACATCGAGTTTTCGAAATTCAAGCTTTCGAAAGTATTATAAAAAACAATAAATAACAGAGTCAAACTCAAAATGAGCAGAAATTAGCACGAGTAGGGCTGACAAACCCTAATACCTTCTGAAGACCAGAACATAATTTGCACTTTACTGAAAACAAAATATGTTTTAAATGTTTTCACGTTTTTTACTTTTTATAAATAAAAAAATTTCAAAACTTTAAAGAATAAATATCAGTATGTCAATTAAACTGACAAACCCAGGGTCATTTATTTTTTTTTTTTTTTTTCAGTAAAGCGCAAATTATGTTTGGTGTCGAGAAGAAATGGGGTTATCAGCCCTATTCATGTTAATTTTTGCTCGTTTTGAGTTTGAAACGGCTATTTATTATAATTTTGTTCTTTTTGAGTTTCATTTGTTTATTGATAGTGATTTACGGTAGTTTTACGCTTGGAAGATTATTGACTTTATTTCTGCTCATTTTTGGCTTAATGGAAATCTTTACTTTTCTTTGGAAAATTTTTTTTGTGGAAAGTTTTTAAAATTAATTTCTGTTCTTTTTTATTGACATAGTCTTTTTCATGGAAGAAAATAACATTTTATATCTTTTCAGTTTTTTTCTATAAGAATCAATAGTTTGGGTTGCAATTTGTATGTTGGAGAAACTTTTTCAACAATTTTAATCCTGACACAAACAAATTTTTTATTTAATTTTATAAACTCTGAAGTTGACCCGAAAAACAAGACTTTATATCATTCCCAAAAGAATCTATCTATGCTCTTTGACAACCTGGATACACTTACACTCTTTTATTCATTTAAATTGTAAGAGCAGAAGCAGTAATAGTAGTAGCCCCAAAAGCTTTAACTTAATACCCCCAGTCGTTCTCGATATATTGCTGAGGTGTCTTATTGGCAACCATAACCAAAATGCCTTTAGATTTAGTTTAAAGCAACATTTATTTTTGAAGCATATTGGGCCAATTGCATAATTGTGGGGGGTTGACATGCCCAATATCCCTAAAGACATAGTTGCTGGACCGTTCTATAATGCTGAACAAAATGGCTGTCTCAAAATTTTGACTGAATGCGTTTGGAAAACGAATGGGCTAGAGAGAGAAGAGCTGCTTGCCCTCCAATCTCTTTTTACTCTTAAAAAGTGCCCCAGAACTTTTAATTTTGAATCGAATTAGCTCCTTTAAAAGTTTTTAATGATATTTTTAGGTATTATAAAGTGGTTCTGCCTATAATATTGCTTATATACCTTTTTTGAAAACCTGCTTGCATACAGTTTTTTTCGTTTAATTGTGACTCCTCCTAAAAGTTTCACCTTAGTACCCTATTAGTTACAGTAACTGTAGTATTAGTATTAAAAGTATACACATAATACCTTCTGGCTAGTTCAAATCCCCCATAACTTACCTTAAAGGTCTAACTTAATAATAAAGGTTGTTCTTCAGATACTGCTTTGTCACCATTTTGAAAGTCAAAATGCTCATTAGTTTATTTTGATTTAGTTCAAAATCCACCTAAATATTCCTTAAAAGCTTCACCTTAATACCCTTAGCTTGCGCAGTAGCAATAGTTGTAGCAGTACGCACATAGCACCTTTGGTTTCTTCAAAATCCCCTTCAACATACATTGAAAGTTTCAGCTTAATACCATCAACCGTTCCTGAAGCATTTCTGATGCGTCCGCTAGACAACATGTGTGGGCATAGTGTGTTTCGAATTAGTTCCACACGATTTCTATATATCCCAAATTTTTCGCGTTAATATCGTTAGTTTTAATAGCAGTAGTAGTAGTAGCAATAAAGTAATTGTAGTAGCCTAAGCTTTACTGGCAGTAGTAGCAATAGAAGTAGTAATAATAGTAACAGTAGTAGTAGTAGTATGAGCAGAAGCAGTAGCATTAGGATGTAAATATTTTTCTTTTGGTTAGTTCGACATCCCCCACAACAAGCCCTGTTAGTTTCAACTTCACACACCAAACTGTTCCTAAGATAATGCTGTTACAACCCTTTTTGACAACCTGCATACAGACGGCGTATTGTGATTCAGTTCACAATCCCCCTTCAAAATTCCATGAAAATTTCACTTTCATATCCTCAGGTATAATTGTAATAGTAGTCACAATAGTAGTATTGATATTACTAGTTATAGAATTGAATAGCGGTAGTAGTACTAGCAGCAGTAGTATTAACATATTGCCTTTTGGTCATAGAACATCCCTCTCATCAAGTCCTGGAAAGTTTCAACTTAACAGAATTAGCCAATGCTATGATATTGCTGATAAATCCTTTTGATAACCTGTATGTTCATATACTTCTTAAAATTTTCATCTAAATGGTCTTAGCCTTACAAGTAGTTGCAATAGAAGTAGTAATAGTAGTAGTAAATGCAGCAGTAACAGTAGTATTAGCAGTAGTGCGCACATGGTTCTAAGCGTTTACCCCTCCTGGAAAATACCTCCCGCGGAAAATATCCCCCCCCCGTGGAAAATAAGGCTTTCCAAATTTGAGAATTTTATTTGAGCTTTATATTTTTTTTTAATTTCCGCAGGGGGAAGGAATTTTAGTACTTGTGCATTATGTGCCACTCACTCAAGTTTACGCTGGGTAAATTCAAGAGCACACCGGTTTTTTTCATTAGTTTCTTCGTTACTTTAGAAATAAATTTGGGCTGTAGATTTGCACATTAGGGGGGGGGGGCAAAATAATGCGGGTCTACAAAATTTGTTTGGTATAATCATTCGGCATATTAGATAGACAGATAGATAAGTGTATTTTAGAGCCAAATATACAACCATGAACACAGTAAAATAACATAAATGAAAAAAGGCACAAATAACATAACCTTTGATGAGCGATCATCCTAAAACATTTAAATGAAACACTACATTAACCTAATAATAGTTCTTAATGCTTGGAGAAACGGTCATTGAAAAAAAAAAAAAAAATTAACACTTGGAAAAAAACACTTAAAAGAAACATTACATTTATTTTATACCGGTTTTTAACAAAATTTCCAGATACCTCGCTATTCTTCTTTAATTTTTTTGCGGGCCATATAACTACAAAGAATTGTTTTCTGACTTCCAAACTGTCCAAATACTTTACCCCCCCCCCCCCCTTATATGCAAATATATAGCGCAAATTATATATTTTCCCATATATTCTGTCACTTGTCTTTGTCTTGTCTCACGCTAAGCTGAAAAAAAAATAACAAAGAAACCAGTTTTTTTTCTCGAGTTTTACACAGCGTAACCTTGAGTGAATGGCCTATAATACACAAGTGCCAAAAACTCCTTCTCCTTATGGAGATTAAAAAATGAAACTCAAATAAAATTCTCAAATTTGGAAAGCCTTATTTTCCACAGGGGGTATTTTCCGGGGGGGGGGGGGGGGTAAACGCAGGCCGCCTGCACACATATGCCGTCTGATGAGATGATCTCCTCCCTTTTTTTGCATTCTCTGAATGTTTCAACTTAACACCCAAATCGATTCCTGAGATACGCTATTTTGACAATGTGCATGCACATAGCGTCCTTTGATTCAGGTCAAATTTTCCCATAGTACTGTAAATGGAGTAGTGTGGTAGTAGTAGTAGTGGTAGTTTTTTAGTAGTACTTGTAGTATGCAAATATTGCCCTTTTCATCATCTCTCTTATCATTTCCTGAATTTTCCAAAGTAATATACTCAGTTATTTTCTGTGTTACGACCTTCTGACGATCCGTATACACATAATGTGTTTTGATTTAGTTCAAACAATCCCCTCGACATTCTCTGAAGGGCTCATCTGAATGCCCTTCGTCTCCTTGGAAAGTAAGTTCAAACATGTATACCTTTCTCAATAACATATACTATGTGTAAACAATGAACGAATTGCCTAACTTACAGCCACAGGGAGCTTGACATCCCCAAAGACAAAATTACTGGACCTTTCAACAAAGCTGAACAAAACACCTCTCTTACAATTTCGATCAAATATGTTTCGGGTAATGATAGGCTTGGAGGGGGGGGGGTTGTGATTGCCCTCAATTCACTTTTGACTCTTAGAAAGGGCACTCAAACTTCTGATCTCTAATCAAATAAGCTCCATCCGATCCAAAGCTTATACGACCACCCGTACAATAAAAACTTTATATGCCCTGGGGCATAACTTACAACCCTTGCCCATGTGCTCTAGCCATTGTGTACACACTAAAGACATTATTATATGACTTTTGGACTATTGGTAACAAAATGGATATCTCGCAGTTTCAATTGAATGCGTTCTGGGGAAAGAGGCTGTCAGGAGGGACTAGTTGCTATCCATCCTATTTGACTCTTAAGAGGGAACTAGAACTATACATTTCCAATCAAATGAACCTCTTCTAAAGTTCACACGACCACCCCTTACATAAAAACCTTATATGCCACAGGCGCATAACTTACAACCCTTACCCCCAGATCTGGGAGATTCTGTCGACACCAAAGACCTTATTATATGACCTTAGGACTATTTTTGAAATAATAGTCATCTCAAAATTTCTATCAGGTGCACTTATGAAACATACTACGTGGGGGTGGGACTGCCCCCAATCACTTTGACACTTAAAAAGGGTACTAAAAACAACTGATTTCCAATCCAATGAGCCCCCCCCCCCGCAGAATTTACACGACCACCATTTCCCTGAAAACTTATATGCCCTCGGGGCATCACTTACAATCCTTGCCCTGAGGGCTGTGGGGAGTTTGTCATCCTCAAAGACATAATTTCCGGACCTTTTAATTACGCTGAACAAAATGGCTATCTCAAAATTTTGATTAGATATGTTTTTGAGAATGGATGGGCGTGAGAAGGGGAGGGGGAGCTTGTTACCCTCCAATCATTTTTGACTATTAAAAAGGGCACTAGCCCTTTCAATTTTCAACCGAATGAGCCTTTTTGAAGTTTCTACGACAACAAATGGCCAAAAAAATCTCAAAATTTCTATCAGATGCATTTTGGGAAAATACGAGGTGTGTGTGTGTGTGTGGGGGGGGGGAGGGGTATCCACCCTCCGATCACTTTGAATCTTAAAAAAGAGCACTAGGACTCCTGATTACTAATATAATGAGCCCCCTCCGAAGTTTTTACGACCGCTCTTTCCATAAAAAAACCTTATATGCCCCAAGGGCATAACTTAAACCCTTGCCATGACGGTTATGGGGGTTGAGGTGGGGGGGGGGGTGGTTGTCATCCTCAAAGACATAACTTACAGACCTTTCAATTTCGCCGAACAAAGTGGCTATCTTAAAATTTTGATTGGATGTGTCTGGGGAAACGGTGGGCGTAGGAGGGGGGTTAGTTGCCCTTCAATCACTTTCGACTATTAAAAAGGGCCTTTCACTAGCCCTTTCAATTTCTAACTGAATTAGCCGTTTTCGAAGTTCCTACGACAACTCCTTCGATACGAAGTGCCCTGGTCTAAAAAAGATAAGAAAAAAAAAATAATACATTGTGCCCACATCGCTCTTTACTTAGGCATCGCTATTGCACTGCCAATGATTTCGTTTAAAATCAGAAAAGATGAAGCAGTCTTCATTTGATAAATTTAGCTGTCAAAAAGACTCTGTCATATCATATTTACAAATCGATTACGTGAAAAAAAAAAATATTTTTCTAGAAGTCTTAAAAGATATTCACCTGTTGGCAATAAAAAATGCACTGTTTAACTTGAAGATACTAAAAAAATAAACAAAAAGATAAATATACGTTTCATTATTAAATTTGAGGGTCATTTTAGCATCTAGTATCCACATATCACTAGCATGGAGTATTTGCGGAAAGATAAGGAACAAATGATAAAAGATGACAGTTGTCATATGTACAGAACAAAGGGAGAAACCAACGG
This sequence comes from Artemia sinica, assembly GCA_027921565.1. NCBI lineage: Eukaryota > Metazoa > Arthropoda > Branchiopoda > Anostraca > Artemiidae > Artemia > Artemia sinica. The sequence goes on from JAPEVW010000351.1 coordinate 44,457, forward strand.
AAAGAAAACCGAAAGATCATTTCACATTTCTATAGGAATTACAATTATTTATTGACATAGAAGATAAAATTATCTTTTTAGTTTATTTCCAATTAAAGTCTTTTTTAAATACTAATCGATGGACTGCCTACTCTACACCACCCGGTGTACACATCGAAGCGCCAATTGTTCTGCCATACTTGGCACAGTTTCACCATACCACGCGCCTTACTACTAACAGTGGTACACGACACATTGTGTAGACGCTTTTTGAAAGGGAGCAACCCTTCAATACTCAAGTGAAAAAAAAGGGCACATCAGTGCGACCCCTCCCGTGTAGGGTTTTCAGCGCGATTCATCATTTTTTTTCAAACCGACGCTGTTTTTGAGGCGTTTAGGGCTTTTTTTTCAAATTCCCGTAAATTGGATAAAAAACAACATTTTACTATTACGACTAATCGAAATACAGCTAATAATCCTAATCAGTTACAAGTGGCAATTTTTTCTCACTAGCCAGTCCTTTTTAAAACATGTTTTTTAATTTTCGGTTACTATGAGCCGTGGTTCGTCTTTTACTGTATTGCAGCTACCACTGGAACCATTATAATTTTTTTTTATCTATTCATGAAAAAACTAATATCGATCATAGAAATGGTCTTGAAATACAACAAGGGTATTGCAAGCGTGAACTGAAATCAGACAAATCGTGTGGCGAAACCGGTTTCGCATAAAAATTGTAGAAAATGACATTTTATTAAATTTTCATTACATCAATTTAGGTTTATATCATAAATTTATGATTTAGCATCTTTACAGAGCGGTCCCAAGGAAATTAATGACGTCCCATGGACAAAAAAATATAGCAAAGTTTAAAGGGGAAAAATAGAGGAGGGGCACCTCTTCTAGTCATACTTTCCCCTTTTATATTTCAATTATATGTAAATAGATTTACATTATATGTGTGTAATATTGTATACTTCTCTTTGACAAAATTTTTTCACATAGAATCAACGCATAATGGTGACTATTTTATCATGTTTCAAAACTCCCGCCCCAACTTTTAAGTCCGTTCAAATATTACAGTAGCCTGAGAGTATGATGACAAAAAAGTGAAATTCTTCATTTCTCAAAAATCCATAAATAACTGCATGGTCGGCGAGAAAAATCATATTATATTAACAGCTTGTACAGGATAAATTAAATTTTGCAATCTGATCGTCAATTTGACGAGCATATAATTTAAAAACACACCTTTATGTGGAAATTTTGGTATGGAAATAAGGTACCATCTTCTCAAGAATAACCCCTCTCCATAGGATAAAGAGCTCTCTTTGAGGTTCCAGCGCCCCGCTAGCTACGGAGAAAAAAAAAAAAAAAAAAAAAAGATGCTTCCCATCCATTCAAGTGAATGGATTTTCGTCATTGTTCGAGCCAAGGGACTATAAGTTTCCTATATAGTGTTTTTGGCCAAAGCAATTCTAATGGTGTACCTTTTTTCGATCTGAAACCATTTTTAGGGTTTCAGGCCAACTTTTTAGGTTACTATTGGCTATGTTCGTCTTTTACTAGATTGCAGCTACCGCTGCAGCCACGATTGGACTATAACGCTGAAATTACTGAAATTCAGATATTTGAAAATAGAAGTAGCATGTTCCGAATACCCAGACGATCTCTTCCTGAAAAAAAAATCTTAACCCCCCTACTCTGAAGATCCGCATTTTCCACACAAAAATAACCCGTTAAATTCGATATTTCTTTGTCGGCGTGTTTTTTTATTGATCTATTTCTCTTTATAAAATCATTATAGCAATACTGACAACAGACTAAATTACCCTCCCCCCCCTTAAAAAAGAAGACAAGAGGCCGGGTTTCAAAGAAATATTTCTTCTTGATTTCTCTCTCTCCTCTTTTTTCCTCAAATAAACTAAGCTGAAGAACTAGAAAACAAAGTAAAAATCAGCACGAACCGAAATCGCCGAACGTGTCCCTCTCTTCTTCTCTCGGTACATCACGTGATGAAGCTTCTGTCAGCTGCAATCGCCCAAATAATGTTGATGTGTCGTTACCACTAGAGGAACAAAGTTCACCATTAACATAATCTTGACTGCAACACCGCTGACTAATAGGAATGTTATATTGCTGAAGGAATGTGGGCCTCTTGGCACGGGCAGTGGGTTGTACAGTATCTTTTGGTTCTCTATAATTTGGAGAAAATGGTGCAGACAGGTTTGACCGATTCGATTGCCGCTGCTCGGCAAATGTTGGCCTAAAAAGTAACGAACACAACAGTTTAAAGACAGAAAAATTAAGGTTGAACACACCCAAACAACCTAGAAAGAGAACTGTTCAACAAACAGCAAGCATAATTTCTCGGCTTTGAGTTAAACGTATTTTTTACTATGATACAGTTTCCGAGTCGATTAGCGACATCCAAGAGAATCGGAAATTTCATTTCTTCGGCAAATACCCCTTCGAACTACAGTCAGTACCATGGAATATGCACACCCTAGCTACTTTAAAGGACCCAAGAAGGACACTAGAGATTAATAATCAGTAGTTCGGGGCACCAAATATCCTCCCCGGAAGAGCTATTCCGAGCTTCCTTATAGGTTGGGATGTTTTACAAGGTTGGGATGGTCTACATGATTATAGGCAGATTTCATGTTATTTAGGAACTAGGGACTGTAATTGGTCAATACTTTATTTTGCGTCGAGTGTGTTTTCTTTTTGTGTTTTGACAGGGCGAATCAACAACAGGTACAAAATACTTTAATTCAATATTTGCCAGTTCTTACGCAATTATTTATAAAGAAACTGATTTTATAGGACATAATACACGCAAGGAGTCCCCTAGATGAAAAACAACAACTGGCAATAAACTACATTTTTTTTTCGACCCCCCCCCCCCCAGCTCGAAAATTGTAAAAAAAACTGGCTGATACCATTCGACACTCAACTCGTAAGGTAAAAATGAGGGGAAGTTGCTAGAATTGACAATTACATCATTAAAATCACCATTTGTGGATGATTGTGACTTCCACAAATGTATGCTTGTTTTGTTTTTTACAGTTTTTTTTACAAATTGAAACTTAAAACGAACAAAAAATATTGTTTCGCAGTTTTATGCAACATATATCTGAAAAAATTGTTTCAAATAAACTGGCTCGTGATACTTCCCGTGATATTATTCTCAGGAAATTTAAAATCAAAATTTCATTTAGACAGTTAATAAATGATTGGTTAATAATAAAATATTTAATCGACTAAGGATACAAATATTGATTTAAGGTTGGCAATGGATTCAACTGATTTTCATACATTTGTCATTAACAACTGTCTAAATTCAATTTTTTCCTGAGAATAATATCAAAGGAAATATCAATCTCAGTTCGTTTTGAAGTTTAAATTTTGCTCTTTACTTAGACCAGAAAAAAACTTTGAAATTAACTTTTGTTCGTTTTTTAGGCTCTACAAATATACACAATAAACCAAAAAAAAAAAAAAAATACTTGTCTAACTTCGGCAAACAAACTAAGGAAGTCAACATAATTTTTTATCAAAATAGAACATTAAATATAAATTTGATTGCGCAGCTCTCTTAAACTTTCCCTGGAAAAATCAGCAAATTGAATTATCAGCAAATTAAATTTGCTGATTGAAAATCAGCAAGTTAAAAAAAAAGAGAATTCTTTAAGCTCAGGGGGATGGGGGCGTCCTTCCCCTGCCCAAAACACGAAGGACCTGTGAGTGACGTAAAATCCAGCGACCAATTGAGGCACATCTTGACGGGATGAAGGTCATAAAACCCTACTTGCAAAAAAATTAGCATGATTACACATCTCAACGCTTCTAACATATCCCAGTGCCCCTTTAGCTGGAGGAAAAAAAAAAAAGCATATCATGGTTTCAAGCTTTTCTGGAATATTAAAAAATGGGTTTTAGTAATTTAGATTTACTCTTATGCTTTACTGAATGACAACGGACAAAGACTCCTCCAGCTCTGCAATATGCATAATCTGGTCATATCAAACACGCTCTTTCAGAGACGAAATATACACAAATAAACTTGGTATAGTAACAACGGCCAGACAAAGAAGATGATCGATTATGTTATGATCTCGGGTCGCTGGCGCTCGTCAATAAAAAATTGCCGGACCTATAGGTCGGCCGAGCTTGGAAACACAGACCATAGGATGGTAGTCGCCACACTCAGGCTACGCCTGAGAGCACAAGGACAAGAAAGACGGCCTCCCAAGCTCGATCTGAGTAGTCTGGCTACATCTGAGATGCAACAGAAGTATGCTCTCGATATCTCTAACCGGTTTAGCTGCCTCCAAGTTCTGGACGACCCTGAAGTAGCCTGGAAGTCTTTCAAAGATAATATACTCGATTCTGCTGGCAGTACCATTGGCCGCAGCAGACACAAGAATAAACCCTGGATATCCCAGGAGACTCTGTCTGTAATCGAGCTGCGCCGGAAGGCCCGCTTAGCAAAGAATATGCCAGAGTACAGACGACTCAATGGCCTGCGCAATAGCCTACTGCACAGTGATAGGAAGACCTTTGTCGACAAGGAAGCCAGCGATCTTGAAGATGCCTCAAGAAAAGGAGACACCTGCTCCCTGTACAAACACCTCCGCGAGCTGACGGAAGGGAACACTTCCGCCGTGAGCCGTGTTTTGTCTGCTGACGGAAGCATGCCGGATGACGATGCAGGCCAACCCTCTGCCTGGAGCAGTCACTTCTCAACGCTTCTGAATGCCGAGGCAGTTGCTCATCCCCGACCCTGATCTGATTCAAGCACCAATGACCACACCCGAGGCTACTTCCGACCTCGTATCGTAACCGTTTACCACCTTTGAGATTCAAAATGCTGTAAAACGGTTAAATAATAATCGAGCCCCCGGCGTCTGTGGTATTTTTGCAGAACTCCTCAAGTACGGGGGTGCAGCGATGATTCTGTGGCTCCAGCTAATCTTCTCAGCTGTATGGACGACGGAAAGCATACCGAATGACTGGCATGCTGGCATCATATTGCCGCTCTGGAAACGTCAAATCTGCTCCAACTATCGTGGGATCACGCTTCTCTCCGTTCCTGGTAAACTCTTCGCCATGTCACTCCTGGACAGGTGTTCCACCTTTTTGCGCAGAAAGAGAAGAGTCCAGCAAGCCGGATTCATGCCCGGTAGGTCGACGACGGAGCAAATGTTTACTATGCGTCAGTTGATCGAGAAGACGCAAGAGTTCCACCAAAAAGCGTACATCGCATTCGTGGACTTTAAGGCTGCCTTCGATTCTGTTGATCGCCGTTCACTTTGGCTGATACTAAGAACTACGGGTCTACCCAAGAAATATTGCTCACTCTTTGAAAAGCTGCACGAGGATACGGAAAGCTGCGTGCAAGTCAATGGAAGACGCAGCCCCACATTCACGGTAAAAAACTGGCGCCCGGCAAGGTTGCGCCGCCGCTCCCGAGCTTTTCAACTGCGTCATAGACCATGTTATGACCAGCACGACGAATCGCCTTCAGTTCGGTCTTCAGTTCGGAGACCGGCTACTCTCTGATGCTGACTTCGCCGACGACATAGCGCTAGTTGCGAGCACCGTCGAAAAGATCATCAAAGCTCTCCAGGTGCTCTCAGAAGAAGCCTCGAAAGTTGGACTGAAGATCAACTGGCAGAAAACCAAAGCTATGGTCCTTGAGCCCCCCACGTCCCGTTCTACTGTAAAGGAAGTCAACATCGGAAGCAACCGAGTAGATGTGGTTGAAGACTTCACTTACCTTGGATCTATTCTGTCGAATGATGGCTTGATCACAAAAGAGCTTACATCTCGAATTGCCAAAGCTTCAGCACTTGTTGGGAGGCTTAACAGCATCTGGCGAAAGCCAAACATAAGCCGCTTTACCAAAATGCGCATTTACAATGCGTCAGTCAGCACCGTCCTGCTGTATGGAGCGGAGACGTGGCCAGCTGCAAAATCTATCCTCAGCGCCGTCGACGTCGCTTAGACGAAACATCTCCGAAGAATCGAAAGACTTCACTGGACTGACTTCGTTAGCAACCAGACTCTCCTGTCACATACGGCTCAAAACTCCTTTCTCGACGCAACTCGCCCAGCGTACTGTTCGGTGGTACGCGGCCACCTCCTTCGCATGCCACGCGACGCCCCAGCATGGGTCGCATTCGACTTCGACCCCACCCTACAAGGATGGAAGCGACCCAGAGGACGCCCACCCACTAGGTGGAAAGACAAAGCCGATGAATTCCTCACCCAAGCCCACATCCCGTGGAAGAAGCTGCGATCCTGGCAAGCGATAGGTCAACCTGGAGGCGCCTAGTCTCATCGTTCTCTACGCCGAACCCTCGGCAGGAGCCTTAAGTCAAGTAAGTCGAGTCAAGTTAGGATAAACATAAATAGTATTTATCATTATTTCTGAATAAGTTTTGAATTTGAGAGGAAACGATTTTTTGCCAGGCAGTTTCTTTTTTAAAGTTCTTTTTTCATTTTTCACTTAATAAAGTACCTGGGATGGGGCGAAATCCAGAGCAAGATTTTAAGCATCCGGTAAGGGACTTTTGACCATGGAGATTTCAATGATATACGACGCAAAAAGTCTCATTTGGTGCCATATTCCACCTCATACTGGCACTGCCAGGAAAAATTATGATAAGCATATACATGTAAATTTTAGCTTTCAAACAAGCTGTTAGACAGTTTTCTAAGATACTTCGGCACCCCACTAATGCTGAGAAATAAAAATAACAAAAAATATCAAGCTATTTTTCTAAATTTCAGAAAAGTTGTTCTCGTAATTAAATTTTACTAATAAGACAAACATAAATAACAGTTAATTAATGGTCCTATGTCAATTCTAAATTCTCGGTCAACCTTCTTAAGACCATAGGCGGGGGTGCCTTGTTTGCCTCTCATTACAGGCAATCCAACGGTCTTATGTCAATTTTAAATTCTTGGTCAACATGCCTGAGAAGCTAGGCAGGCATGCCTTTTGAAAAACTAACAAACAAGTATGTGTCCGATAAGAGAGTCATGCATACTCCCGCCATTTACCCGTGCCCCAGCCATTTAAACATTTGCCTCTCAATTACTTGGACTATCTGTCTTGGCTGTTCATGCTATCTTTCTCTGTCTACAATTAGCCATGTCTTGATGCAACCTATGCTACTGGCTACTGCATGATGTTGCAGTAGCCTGCTACTAGTTCTGCTAGTCGGCAGACGATTCATAAAGCTTATTAAGGGTCTGGGAGGGGGAGTATAAAAGAGGGGGGGGGGATTTTAGGCCTCAGGTTTAGGGTTGTTACCACGGAGATTATAAAAGTACCCTTTTTATTATTCCCAGCCTTTCGACTCCAGAAAGGACATCATAAAGTGCCGTTTTCAGTGCAATATATTACTTTATGATGCCTTTATCCAGTCAGAGTTATAAAAAACATTTAAATATCAAAATTAGCTTTCAAATGAGGCTTTAAACAGCCCTCTATGATGTTACAGTGCCATGCTAGAAGGATTTTTGATCACCGTGACTCCAACGGTGCATTTTTGATTTCAATTCGACGAAATTTTTGAGGCGTTTCAGGCTCTTTTTCGATATTCCAATAAATTTGTTTTCGCAATGAACTTTTACTATTGGAAACAAAATTCAACCAAAATAATTGCTACCAAAATGAAACTAAATAATAACATTGCTGAATCACCTTTAAATGGCAATTCTTTCTCAAAAGATAGTGATTTTCAAAACGCGTACTTAAATTTCCGATTAATACGGTCCGTGGTTCGCTTTTCGCCTAAGTCCATGTCAGAGGACTGAAACCTCAGCTCTACGGCTCTCAGACCTGTTAAATATTTTGACGTGATTTTCATCAAAATCAAACAAATTTTTCTTATTCTAGTCATTTCTGATATGTGATTGTGATGCTAATAACATTTGATAGATGGGAGTTTGACACGTTTAAAGTCAGCATGAAAATTTGATTCTTTGTTGGCATAAATATTATTTCTAAAATTCCTCTTTAAGGGCTCCTGTAACTTTTGATATGGGTCAATCTTCACTTACGGTTTGTTACCATGAACGAGCTGATTTCTTAGAACACGTTCTAAAAAGCTAAAATACGAAAACTGACATAATATTTTTTTGGGGGCAATTATAGAGGCAAACTTAAAAGTAAAAAAAACCTACAAAATAATTGTTAAAAAAAACCTAAGTTTGTTTATTAGTTACTAAATTTCCTTGTAAAAATAGAGATAAGAAAAACATTTAAATCTGGAGACGTCCATCCGAATTATCAGTCTGTGAAAATAAGTGTTCCAAAGTAAAGGTTTGTAATTTAAATTTGAACAAGGTTTTATATATTTATATTTATATATATATATATATATATATATATATATATATATATATATATATATATATATATATATATATATATATATATATATATAAACACAAGTGTACGATAAATACATATATTAAAGTGAATTTCCGCGGAGTCTAAACTTTATAACAGAATTGGAAGCTACAATAACATGAATCTCACAGCTTTGAAAAATATATAACACAACATGAAAACTAGGCTTTAAAAAAGTTTATTGCGAGGACTTCGTAGCAACTATGCTTAAAACATAAAAAAAACACATATTTTTGGCCCCTTGAGCCCATTTTAGGTCTAAATCGTGAAAAACGCGAAAATCGTGATTTTTTTGAAGATTTTTGCTCTGGTTGTTACAAAATTATGAAGATGTGAGGGAAGTATTACATTTTTTCGGCGTTGCCATGTTAAATCGTGAAAACGAATGAGCAAAACTAAGTCGCTCTTTGGTGTCATATACTTATTTTTTGCTAACCTTTCACCTGCGTTTCTTTTTTAAATACACCAATCGCCAAGACCGTATCAAAGGGGTTATGAGTTTGCTCCCCTACACCCGAAATGTTTGTCCGACTCGTAAAACACAGCAAAAAAAAATATAAAAAATTTTTGACGCGTTTTTTGTACCCCCCTAAAAAAAACTTTTGTAAACCCTCCCCCCTCTCCGAAAAAATCTTGGATTCGACACTGCCACTCAATACTACTAAAAACTCTATAGCTGCATATAGGGGCGTTTTACAATAAAAACTGAATTCCCGATTTTCTTTGATCTGTAACTCTAACATATTAATTAGAAAAACAATACTGTAAACAGTGAGGTATGAATGATACTTATCACCGTGGCTGCAAGATTCTAAATACTTCTTAAAGTTATAAAATAAAGTTGTTAAATCATTCTATTTTCAAAAATCTTTTGTTTGTTCGAGGTACCAAACAACTAAAGCTTTGAAACCCAACAACTTCATCCACCATTGCCTTATAGAATTCTATCCAAGTACTTGTTCTCCTAAATATTTCTTTTCTAAGAGTTTCCAAAAATTACAGAGAAGATCAATGAATTTGCTGGTTTTCGCAGCTTCCTGCTTTCCTTCTCTCCTCTCTTTTTGCTCTACTCATTCTCCGTGTTATTTTTTTTCTGGAAATAATCTTTTCTATCGATTTTTTTTCCATCCACGTGTTTTTTCGTAATTTCCCTTTCATACTATTTTTGCTCCACACAAGCTCCACCTCTGGGTTCGTTCTTTGTTATCGTTTTATTGTAATTCCTTTATAAAGGACTGAATACATATCTTTTCCAAAGAAAAGGGGATCATCAAAAATTTTATTTAATTTTATTGAAAAGGTTAAGCTTTGACTTAAAAAAAAAAAAAAACTTTTTCGCATGCTGACCAATGGTCCGCGAAGCGCAGATACCGATCTCCTTATTATCTGCCGGTAGTACAATTCGTGGTTAGGGGCAAATCATCTAACACTCCCTGCGCCCCCCTCCCCAGATTCCTCAAGGTACCTATTTGGAGCTGACTCAACTCTGGGTGACCTTACAGAGTCGCACCGCACACCCCTGCTCCGAAAGAAGTCATCAGCGACACCAGGACTCAAACCCCTGCCCCTACGGGCACAGGATTGCAAGTTTAGGATACTAGCCATTCGGCTAGTAGCCTACGGCTCAAATCATTTTTGTTTTTAAATTTGACACACGTTGCTAATACATCTATGTATTGCTAATACATTACTACACCTAATTAATTAATAGAAATAATATAATTTAAAAAAAAGTGAAAATAAATCGCAATTCCATTTATTTTCGAAAGTAAATGAGACTTAAAACAAGGTACCTGTCCAAGACTATTTAAAAAGCAAGAGTAGTTTATAGGACATCTTTAGTCCCACCTCCCTTCCCGAACGTAGTGACTACAATTTATATCCTGATGGCCACGCCCACCTTGTTAAGTACCCTTCTTCAAAGCTCATTTAACACTACTTTACTTTCTTAGAAAATGGCTGCAAAATTTAACACAATCGCCGGCGACAGATGGGAGGAGATCCTAAAATATTTTCCCAAATATACGGAGGGAATGGTACAGACAGAGCCTGGTCGTTTTACACTTCCAACATCTTTAAAGAGATAGCCAATGACTTGGCAAACTTTCCATTTGATCCAAGCGACATCATAATACACGGATTTCCTAAGTCTGGAACAACCTGGATTCAGGATATGGTTTGGGTTCTGCAGAATAATATGGATTTTGAAGGTGAGCTCTTATTTAATCATATCAAAAGTAGGGACTTGTCTCATATACCCCCTCTCAGTGGCGGTTCTGGCCTTTCTTGCGCCAGGGTCAAAATCTTGAATAGCCCCCCCCCCTGTCTCCTACAAAATTTTCAAGCCAAATTTTAACACAATTTTCATTTATTAACAAAATTATCTTCAATTAATTAATTAACTAATAATTTATTTTTTGATCACTTTGTAATTTATTACTTATTGTTTAATTAACAATTTATTAGTTATTTTCATTTATTAACTGCGCCTTTTACTTTATTTTAATAAAAATAAAATGAAAAAAAAAACATAAAAATGACTATAACCGTTATTATTCATTTGAAATTTTGCGTCCCTAAAATTTCTGCGCCCGGGGCAAGTGCTTCCTCTTTCCCCCTTAAAATCACCCCTGCCCTTTGGCGCCTTAAAGTGCCAAGGACATAAAAAAACATTTTGCCCCTCCCTCAGACCCATTTTAGGTATGCTTATACCCGAAAACCGCCATTTTTAAGGGTTTTTTTTTGGGTTGTTTCAGAATTAAGAAATTTTAACGGAGATACCACATTTTTTCCTCAGCGTTGCCAAACTGAACCGCAAGAATATATAAGCGAAACTAATTAGTTCAATTCAACAACGCTTTTCGTCCGGCATAGTTCAAATATTAATAATCTGTTAGTTCCCAAAGACAACTACCTCTTCAAAGGTATACTACGCCGTCTAAAGCTGTTTGGTGTAACCTGTTTTTAGCTGGTTTTTCACCCATATTTCTTCTTTTTCTTAATAGCACTCATTACCCCCAAAAACTACAGAACTCAATATCGAGGTTTTTGCATTATAAATTGAATTCCAGACTTGTCCTAATTTTTAAGACATATATAGTTGTTTTAGATTTCCACTAACAACTTCAAACAATCCACTTAATTCAAAAGTATGTATACTTTAAATATTCAAAATTTGGTTGGTACTAAATACCTTATTATATCTTTCCTCCAAACACAAGTAACCATTGGGGATGCGGATACCCACTTTTACCCGCATAAACGGTCGCACTTAAATTTCACAAAATTTTTTAGTGAATCTGTGACTTTGAGCCTTGTTTTAAAAAAAAAAAATCAAGTTTTTTTCAAACTGAAAGCAAGGAGCAACGTTAAAACTTAAAACGAACAGAAATTATTCCGTATATGAAAGGGGCTGTCCCCTCCTCAACGCCTCGCTCTTTACGCAAAAGTTTTTTATTGTCTAAAAAAAAATAGAGTTGTGAGAAAGTCAAACTTTAGCGTAAAGAGCGAGGCGTTGAGGAGGGGACAACCCCTTTCATATACGGAATAATTTCTGTTCGTTTTAAGTTGTAACGTCGCTCCTTACTTTCAGTTAAAAAAAACTTTTTTTTTAAATTTAATTTGAAAATAGGGTCAAAATTCAGTATTGACATCATGATTTTTCTAGATTTACCAACTAACTTTAGAGCTTACAGCGACTGCTTGCATCAACAAATGAAGGAAAAAGAAATTAATTTTCAGTTATTACATAAAAAACTTAATTTTTTTTTATTTAATTTTTGAACGTTTTTGAATTAATGCAGGTTTTGATTTTGGCTCACCGTACTTGAATACTTAAAATAAACTTTGCATATTAATTTTACTTTTATTTGGTTAAATGGCTTTCTCGAAAGTTGTTTAATTTTATTTATGAACGTTTTTATTAGTAATAAATATACGAAACTTACGAATTAACTTACGTAACGAACTTCTATATTCATATATTTTTAATAAGTATATTAGGGGTTTGCCCCATAGTCAATACCTTGCTCTTTACGCAAAAGTTCGAATTTTGTTCCAATTCTTTAAAAATGACCCCTTAATCACAAAGGCCGTTAATTAGAACAAATAGCTCTTATGAAAGTACTAAAAAATCTTTGACTTAAAGAGCGAGGTATTGACTAGGGGGCGAACCCAATCATATACGTGATATTTTCTGTTCGTTTTATGTTTTGATGATGCTCCTTACTTTCAGTTGAAAAACTTGCTTTTTTTTATTTAATTTCTGATCTTTTTTTTAAATAATGTTGGGAAATCTGGCGCCCATTTCATAGCAATTTCCCTTCCCCCATGAAAACTTCCTCCATGGAAATACCCTCCCACATAACCCCGGACCCGACCCCCCCCCCCCCACTACCAGAAAAAAAATCCCCCCCGAAAACGTCTGTGTACTTCCCATCACCAATACTATATGTTAACATTGGTTAAAGTTCATAACTTTCAGCCCTCCCCCGGGGACTTTGGGGGATTAAGTCATCCTAAAAGACATAATTATCATATTTTCGACCATGCTGAAGAAAATGACTATCTCAAAATTTTGATCGGGTGACTTTGGGAAAAAATGAGCGTGGGAGGGGGCCTTGTTGCCCTCCATTTTTTTGGTCACTTAAAAATGGCACTAGAACTATTTAATTTCCGTTCCAATGAGCCCTCCCACGATATCCTAGGACAGCAGGATCGATAAGAGTAGAGTAGTACGTACCATTTCTATAGAAGCTATAGGAAAACATTTCTATAGAAGCTCTACACCTTTTCAAAGAGTGTGAGTAGCCCCTCGCATCTAGGTAATACTTCTATAGAAGCTCTACACCTTTTCAAAGAGATTCAGAGTGCCAAGAGGAATGACGCAGTTTCAAAGTTCATTTTTGATCTGGTTAAGTGGGTATAATCTGGTTTGGTTTGCTATTGCGAGAGGACTCAAGCGATTTCTTTCTTTGTCATGAGATTTACGTAATTAATTAAACCTGTATTATAAAACCAGCGTGTCTTGTTTCGTTGTAATGCAATTATTTTTTGTATATACAAAAAGGGGTAATGAGATATGCGAGCATTTGCAAAAAAGGGGTAATTAATGTTGAAAAGGGTAATTACTTCTTTAGTTTACGAGATTTGCGAATTTTTTGCGAAAAGATCTCAGTTACATACGGATTCAGTTACACGGGGATTAGTTAAATGAGGTCAAGTTGCATGGGGGGTTCAATAGCACGAGGGGTTCAGTTGCATGGAGGAGTTCAGAAGCTTGGGATTCAGTTACATGGGGGTCGGTGGTCGTTATAATACACAAGTTCTATTTGAACAGTGTTGTGAGATCCCCTACCACACCCCCAAAGGACTCCGATCCCTCCCATCCCAACCGTGTATTAGCGAAGTTACTCTGTGGTCGTTTCATCTTTGGTATTATTTGATTAATTGACTGTTTGATCAATGACAATAACGTTTGATAGATTTTTTTTTACGTGAAATACTCTAGTTTCTTTTCTTAGTTTTGAAAACATTTTGGAAGAAACTAAATTTCAGTTGGGGTGGGGGGGGGGGGGGGAGGAGGGGGCAAAATGAGGTCTGGGGTGAAAATTTGGTCTGAGAGAGGCAGTTGTCCCCTCTGTCCCATAGGAAATTACGCTCCTCAACCCAGCCCCTTGCCACTTACTGACAGGGGTGAATCCGGGGAGAGGGTTAAAAGTTCAAGTGCCCTGTTTAAGCGACCAAAAAACTGAAGGGGCAACTAAGCTCCATTCAATGCTCAATTTCCCCAAAGTTATAGGGGTCGTGTGTGTCTCTTTGGGCTATGTGTATCTCTTTGGGAGCGTTTGAATCTTTTGGTTACTAAAGTATTATATTTTTATCTGTTTTAGGATATTCGATTAGGATTAACTTAACTTCATTCCTTGAGTGTTGTCGGGAGTAACACGTAAGTACCAAATTTTGAGTTCACTGCAGGGGATTTTCCACAAGGAGAATTTTCCATGGGGAGGGAATTTTCCAGGAGGTGAATTGCTACAAGTTTCGTCCACTAGCCTGAACGATGGAAATTCAATAGCTCAGAATTGGGGTCTTAGTCCACCAGCCTGAACGGTGGAAATTCACTAGCTCAGAATTGGGGTCTTAGTCCACCAGCCTGAATGGTTGAAATTCACTAGCTCAGAATTGAGGTCTTAGTCAGTGTTCAGATTGGAGCGTTGGGGTCCGACTATCAGGGCTTTTATTTGTCAAGACCTGAATGCTAAGCGATGGACATGAACTCGATTGGGAACCCATTGTGAAAATGGAAAAAAACAAAAATATATTGTTGGTATGTGTGTGTAGAGCATGGCATGGTTACCGCTAGGGCAACAGTCTAACCGTTAACGGTTTTAGATATCCGTGAATAAGTTCTAAAGCGAGAGTGGAAGTTGGGACAAAGTTCTAGTGCCCTGTTTAAGCGACCAAAAAACTGAAGGGGCAACTAAGCTCCATTCAATGCTCAATTTCCCCAAAGTTATAGGGGTCGTGTGTGTCTCTTTGGGCTATGTGTATCTCTTTGGGAGCGTTTGAATCTTTTGGTTACTAAAGTATTATATTTTTATCATGTTTTAGGATATTCGATTAGGATTAACTTAACTTCATTCCTTGAGTGTTGTCGAGGGTAACACGTAAGTACCAAATTTTGAGTTCACTGCAGGGGATTTTCCACAAGGAGAATTTTCCATGGGGAGGGAATTTTCCAGGAGGTGAATTGCTACAAGTTTCGTCCACTAGCCTGAACGGTGGAAATTCAATAGCTCAGAATTGGGGTCTTAGTCCACCAGCCTGAACGGTGGAAATTCACTAGCTCAGAATTGGGGTCTTAGTCCACCAGCCTGAATGGTTGAAATTCACTAGCTCAGGGAGCGTTTGAATCTTTTGGTTACTAAAGTATTATATTTTTATCATGTTTTAGGATATTCGATTAGGATTAACTTAACTTCATTCCTTGAGTGTTGTCGGGGGGTAACACGTAAGTACCAAATTTTGAGTTCACTGCAGGGGATTTTCCACAAGGAGAATTTTCCATGGGGAGGGAATTTTCCAGGAGGTGAATTGCTACAAGTTTCGTCCACTAGCCTGAACGGTGGAAATTCAATAGCTCAGAATTGGGGTCTTAGTCCACCAGCCTGAACGGTGGAAATTCACTAGCTCAGAATTGGGGTCTTAGTCCACCAGCCTGAATGGTTGAAATTCACTAGCTCAGAATTGGGGTCTTAGTCAGTGTTCAGATTGGAGCGTTAGGGTCCAACTATCAGGGCTTTTATTTGTCAAGACCTGAATGCAAAGCGATGGACATGAACTCGATTGGGAACCCATTGTGAAAATGGAAAAAACAAAAAAAAACAAAAATATATTGTTGATATGTGTGTAGAGCATGGCATGGTTACCGCTAGGGCAACAGTCTAACTGTTAACGGTTTTAGGTATCCGTGAATAAGTTCTAAAGCGAGAGTGGAAGTTGGGGAAAGGGGAGGTGTTTTTTTTTCAAATTTTTTGGAAGTGCCCCGCCTCACCTGCCCAGAGTCTCAGGCAAGTGATCCTAAATTTGAAAAAGTGGAAATTGGCTCAGATTTTCTAAACTGAGCTGCGACAATGAATAGATACTATTGGGAAAGTGATTAGAGACGCTGGACATCCGTGAACAAGTGCTAAATTGAGAGAGGAATTTGGGACAGTATTTGGGGGCACCCACCTGCCCAGAGTCTCCGACAGGTGACTCAAAAATTTAAAAAACACACAGAGACGACAGACACAAAGAGACGAATCAAACACAGAGAGGACAAACACACAGAAACGACACATAAAGACGACACATGCACAGAGACGATACGTTTTAATTCAAAAGTGTGACCCTAGGATTCCACTTTTCAATCTAGAAGAGTTTAAGTGTCCTAAATTTGAAGGGGGCTATCACCGTCCTGAAGACGAGATTAGGTTCTTCGCACAGTGGATACCTAAGAACATACCTGATCGGGATAAATCCATAAGACATGTTAAAAACTATCCTATATCATGGGACCATCGTTTGTGGATGTTTAAGAGTGAACTCTAAGTACTATTTTTATGTAAACATTTGTTGTTGTTGTTTTTTTTTTTTTTCAAAAAAAAAAAAAATCTGTTAATACATTTAAGCAATAAATATCTTTAAGCTTAACCCCTTCATGTTCTTTAGAATAGTTCTATTGTAAGCAAGTAACAAACTCTTTCCTGAAGTCACCTCTTGGATACACAATACAGAAATTTTCATTAAAGAAATTATGAAAAAATTGTAAGTAAGTAGCAAATTCTTTCTTGAATTCACCTGCTGGATTAATTATTTATTTTAGTAAAGTAATAATTTATTTTAGTAAATTAATAATTTATTTTAGTAAAGTAATAATTTATTTTAGTAAAGTAATTATTTATTTTAGTAAAGTAATTATTTATGACGTTATGTCTGCTTTACAAAAATATTGGATGAAGCGTTTTATTATAATACTTCAACAGAATTAAAAATGAATATTAATAAATTAATGAAATTAATAAATAGGAGTTCAGTAATGATAAACTCGCACGGTTTAGTACAGATGGTTTTGTAGTGCAGTGAGTTGTTACTAGTAGTAGTATTTTCATTTTTTTTTTTGCAAGCCATTCATACTATACCTTAAATGCATTCTGATATTTTCTTGATAAAACATAGCCATGACTACATCAGATGGTTTTGTAGTGCAGTGAGCTGTTACTAGTAGTAGTATTTTCGTGTTTTTTGCAAGCAATTCGTACTATACCTTAAATGCATTCAGATATTTTCTTGATAAAAAACATAGTCGTGACTACATCAGATGGTTTTGTGATGCAGTGAGTTGTTACTAGTAGTAGCACTTTCGTGTTTTTTTTTTGCAAGCCATTCATACTATACCTTAAATGCATTCAGATATTTTCTTGATAAAACATAGCCGTGACTACATCAGATGGTTTTGTAGTGCAGTGAGTTGTTACTAGTAGTAGTTTTTTTTTTTTTTTTTTGCAAGCCATTCATACTATACCTTAAATGCATTCAGATATTTTCTTGATCAAACATAGCCGTGACTACATCAGATGGTTTTGTAGTGCAGTGAGTTGTTACTAGTAGTAGTATTTTTCGTTTTTTTTTTGCAAGCCATTCATACTATACCTTAAATGCAATCAGATATTTTCTTGATTAAACATAGCCGTGACTACCTCAGAAGGTTTTGTAGTGCAGTGAGTTGTTACTAGTAGTAGTATTTTCATGTTTTTTTTTCGCAAGCCATTCATACTATACCTTAAATGCTTTCAGATATTTTCTTGATTCATTCTTATACCTAGATTTTTCTATGTTAACCTATTATCCAATAATCTAGATGATGTAAGTAAATCCTTTTCTTACATTCTCCGATGTTTTAATAGACATTCTAAACGTTCGATATGCTAGCTTACTCTAAAAATAATGAAAATCCATAAAACAATGTAAGGTATAATATATATTTAATGAAATAATGTCATTAGAATTGAACAACTTTGGACATTTTGAATCTTTTTTATAATACTTCAACAGAATTAAAAATGAATATTAATAAATTAATGAAATTAATAAATAGGAGTTCAGTAATGATAAACTCGCACGGTTTAGTACAGATGGTTTTGTAGTGCAGTGAGTTGTTACTAGTAGTAGTATTTTCATTTTTTTTTTTTTGCAAGCCATTTCATACTATACCTTAAATGCATTCACATATTTTCTTGATAAAACATAGCCATGACTACATCAGATGGTTTTGTAGTGCAGTGAGCTGTTACTAGTAGTAGTATTTTCGTGTTTTTTGCAAGCAATTCGTACTATACCTTAAATGCATTCAGATATTTTCTTGATAAAACATAGTCGTGACTACATCAGATGGTTTTGTGATGCAGTGAGTTGTTACTAGTAGTAGCACTTTCGTGTTTTTTTTTTTGCAAGCCATTCATACTATACCTTACACTAATGCATTCAGATATTTTCTTGATAAAAATAGCCGTGACTACATCAGATGGTTTGTAGTGCAGTGAGTTGTTACTAGTAGTAGTTTTTTTTTTTTTTGCAAGCCATTCATACTATACCTTAAATGCATTCAGATATTTTCTTGATCAAACATAGCCGTGACTACATCAGATGGTTTTGTAGTGCAGTGAGTTGTTACTAGTAGTAGTATTTTCGTTTTTTTTTTTGCAAGCCATTCATACTATACCTTAAATGCAATCAGATATTTTCTTGATTAAACATAGCCGTGACTACCTCAGAAGGTTTTGTAGTGCAGTGAGTTGTTACTAGTAGTAGTATTTTCATGTTTTTTTTTTTTCGCAAGCCATTCATACTATACCTTAAATGCTTTCAGATATTTTCTTGATTCATTCTTATACCTAGATTTTCTCTATGTTAACCTATCTATCCAATATATGATGTATGTAAATCCTTTTCTTACATCTCCGATGTTTTAATAGACATTCTAAACGTTCGATATGCTAGCTTACTCTAAAAATAATGAACACATAACAATGTAAGGTATAATATATTTTTAATGAAATAATGTCATGTAGAATTGAACACACTTTGGACATTTGAATCTGTTCCATAAAAGACTTCACCATGAACTCTCTTGATAGTATAGCTATTGTCTTCTCTTAGTTCGTAATCAGTAGAATAATCATTATTCCATTTTGACTCATACACAATTTTAATAGGTGTGTCAAACGACAGGGTCAATATGCTTTTCGTCTTTTGTATTATTTGATTCATTGACTGTTTGATCAGTGGCAGTAAACACGTTTGCTGGTACTTTGATTTTCATCGATTCATCTTTATATTCCTTAGTGATATTTTCTGCCAATGCCCTTTTTATTTTACTAGAAATTTCACTGTCTATTATCACACTATTTTTACACAGGTAACAGTTCCGGCACGTAGACACAGGATATGGTTTATGATATTAGTAGAAGAGTAGGCCTTTCTTTTCGTCTTTGCTTTCGTTTGAATGCTAATACCCGAAAGCTGACGATATGGTTTAAACACTGGGTAACATGTTACCACAAGCACTAGCAAGAAGATGCCCCTCTTTATCAACTATTATTTTTATGTTGGCATTCTCTTTGAGTGTAATCATCTCCGGAGATCTCAATCTCGCATATCCACCATCATAAGAGTTGAATTTTTTTTGATACTCCAAAGAAATTCAATTCCTTACTGTCATGACAACGCACGCATACGTATCCGATAGTACACCACCTGTACTTATTTCATAGTTTAAATACTTCTCCTTGTCAGCATTCAATGCTACAATAACACTATCATGTGAACACACTTTCTTAAAATGCTTCATCTTCACTTTTTTAGAGATATTAGTTATGTGTTTATCGTTCCACTGTGTAAAAAATACTGATTTAATATATGAAATAAAGAGGTAGTGTCGATAAACGGCCATAGAGCAATAGTGGGAAAGCCACATCGTGTCTCAGGGACAAGCATAGAGTACAATTCATTCAAGAAATTATGAAAATATTTGTAAGCAAGTAATAAACACGTTTTGAAACTACATGCTATTTGCATGCCTTTCCTTGGCACCTTTCCAAAAATGAGCGGGGATCCCCACTGGTTTCTACACATTGCAAAAAGTGAGCAGTACGAAAAACTTGAAACCTTTCCAAACGAGCGGGGATTCCCACCAATCAGGAGGTGGTATGCAAAGTCGACATAGCTTTATTTCATTTTTTTTAAGGTTCATTTAGACGAGGTTACGCGCGTAACTCGTCTAAATGAACCTAAAAAAAAATGAAATAAAGCTATGTCGACTTTTGCATACCACCTCCTGATTGGTGGGGAATCCCCGCTCGTTTGGAAAACGTTTCAAGTTTTTCGTACTGCTCACTTTTTGCAATGTGTAGAAAACCAGTGGGGGATCCCCGCTCATTTTTGGAAAGGTGCCAAGGAAAGGCATGCAAATAGCATGTAGTTTCAAAACGTGTTTATTACTTGCTTACAAATATTTTCATAATTTCTTGAATGAATTGTACTCTATGCTTGTCCCTGAGACACGATGTGGCTTTCCCACTATTTCGCTCTATGGCCGGTTATCGACACTACCTAGTTTATTGCATATATTAAATCAGTATTTTTTACACAGTGGAACGATAAACACATAACTAATATCTCTAAAAAAGTGAAGATGAAGCATTTTAAGAAAGTGTGTTCACATGATAGTGTTATTGTAGCATTGAATGCTGACAAGGAGAAGTATTTAAACTATGAAATAAGTACAGGTGTGTAGTACTATCGGATACGTATGCGTGCGTTGTCATGACAGTAAGGAATTGAATTTCTTTGGAGTATCAAAAAAATTCAACTCTTATGATGGTGGATATGCGAGATTGAGATCTCCGGAGATGATTACACTCAAAGAGAATGCCAACATAAAAAAATAGTTGATAAAGAGGGGCATCTTCTTGCTAGTGTGCTTGTGGTAACATGTTACCCAGTGTTAAACATATCGTCAGCTTTGTGGGGTATTAGCATTCAAACGAAAGCAAAGACGAAAAGAAAGGCCTACTCTTCTACTAATATCATAAACCATATCCTGTCTACGTGCCGGAACTGTTACCTGTGTAAAAATAGTGTGATAAATAGACAGTGAAATTTCTAGTAAAATAAAAAGGGCATTGGCAGAAAATATCACTAAGGAATTATAAAGATGAATCGATGAAAATCAAAGTACCAGCAAACGTTACTGCCACTGATCAAACAGTCAATGAATCAAATAATACAAAAGACGAAAAGCATATTGACCCTGTCGATGACACACTATTAAAATTGTGTATGAGTCAAAATGGAATAATGATTATTCTACTGATTACGAACTAAGAGAAGACAATAGCTATACTATCAAGAGAGTTCATGGTGAAGCATTTTATGGAACAGATTCAAAATGTCCAAAGTTGTTCAATTCTACATGACATTATTTCATTAAAAATATATTATACCTTACATTGTTATGTGTTCATTATTTTTAGAGTAAGCTAGCATATCGAACGTTTAGAATGTCTATTAAAACATCGGAGATGTAAGAAAAGGATATTACATACATCATATATTGGATAGATAGGTTAACATAGAGAAAATCTAGGTATAAGAATGAATCAAGAAAAAAATATCTGAAAGCATTTAAGGTATAGTATGAATGGCTTGCGAAAAAAAAAACATGAAAATACTACTACTAGTAACAACTCACTGCACTACAAAACCTTCTGAGGTAGTCACGGCTATGTTTAATCAAGAAAATATCTGATTGCATTTAAGTATAGTATGAATGGCTTGCAAAAAAAAAAAACGAAAATACTACTACTAGTAACAACTCACTGCACTACAAAAAAGAACCATCTGATGTAGTCACGGCTATGTTTGATCAAGAAAATATCTGAATGCATTTAAGGTATAGTATGAATGGCTTGCAAAAAAAAAAAAAATACTACTAGTAACAACTCACTGCACTACAAAACCATCTGATGTAGTCACGGCTATGTGTTTTATCAAGAAAACAAAATATCTGAATGCATTTAAGGTATAGTATGAATGGCTTGCAAAAAAAAAAAAAACACGAAAGTGCTACTACTAGTAACAACTCACTGCATCACAAAACCATCTGATGTAGTCACGACTATGTTTTATCAAGAAAAATATCTGAATGCATTTAAGGTATAGTACGAATTGCTTGCAAAAAAACACGAAAATACTACTACTAGTAACAGCTCACTGCACTACAAAACCATCTGATGTAGTCATGGCTATGTTTTATCAAGAAAATATCAGAATGCATTTAAGGTATAGTATGAATGGCTTGCAAAAAAAAAATGAAAATACTACTACTAGTAACAACTCACTGCACTACAAAACCATCTGTACTAAACCGTGCGAGTTTATCATTACTGAACTCCTATTTATTAATTTCATTAATTTATTAATATTCATTTTTAATTCTGTTGAAGTATTATAATATAAACGATTCAAAATGTCCATAAGTTGTTCAATTCTACATGACATTATTTCATTTAAAAATATATTATACCTTACATTGTTATGTGTTCATATTTTTAGAGTAAGAATATAACGTTTCAGGACTATTAAAAAATCGGAGATGTAAGAAAAGGATTTACATACATTGATATATTGGATAGATAGGTTAACTAGAGAAAATCTAGGTATAAGAATGAATCAAGAAAATATCTGAAAGCATTTAAGGTATAGTATGAATGGCTTGCGAAAAAAAAAACATGAAAATACTACTACTAGTAACAAATCACTGCACTACAAAAACCTTCTGAGGTAGTCACGGCTATGTTTAATCAAGAAAATATCTGATTGCATTTAAGGTATAGTATGAATGGCTTGCAAAAAAAAAAAAAACGAAAATACTACTACTAGTACAACTCACTGCACTACAAAAAGGGGGCCATCTGATGTAGTCACGGCTATGTTTGGATCAAGAAAATATCTGAATGCATTTAAGGTATAGTATGAATGGCTTGCAAAAAAAAAAAAAAAAAAAACTACTACTAGTAACAACTCACTGCACTACAAAACCATCTGATGTAGTCACGGCTATGTTTTATCAAGAAAATATATCTGAATGCATTTAAGGTATAGTATGAATGGCTTGCAAAAAAAAAAAACACGAAAGTGCTACTACTAGTAAACAACTCACTGCATCACAAAACCATCTGATGTAGTCACGACTATTTTATCAAGAAAATATCTGAATGCATTTAAGGTATAGTACGAATTGCTTGCAAAAACACGAAAATACTACTACTAGTAACAGCTCACTGCACTACAAAACCATCTGATGTAGTCATGGATATGTTTTATCAAGAAAAAGGGTATCAGAATGCATTTTAAGGTATAGTATGAATGGCTTGCAAAAAAAAAAATGAAAATACTACTACTAGTAACAAACCTCACTGCACTACAAAACCATCTGTACTAAACCGTGCGAGTTTATCATTACTGAACTCCTATTTATTAATTTCATTAATTTATTAATATTCATTTTTAATTCTGTTGAAGTATTATAATAAAACGCTTCATCCAATATTTTTGTTAAAGCAGACATAACGTCATAAATAATTACTTTACTAAAATAAATATTACTTTACTAAAATAAATTATTACTTTACTAAAATAAATTATTAATTTACTAAAATAAATTATTACTTTACTAAAATAAATAATTAATCCAGCAGGTGAATTCAAGAAAGAATTTGCTACTTACTTACAATTTTTTCATAATTTCTTTAATGAAAATTTCTGTATTGTGTATCCAAGAGGTGACTTCAGGAAAGAGTTTGTTACTTGCTTACAATAGAACTATTCTAAAGAACATGAAGGGGTTAAGCTTAAAGATATTTATTGCTTAAATGTATTAACAGATTTTTTTTTTTTGAGAAAAAAAAAAAAAAAAAAAAACAACAACAACAAATGTTTACATAAAAATAGTACTTAGAGTTTCACTCTTAAACATCCACAAACGATGGTCCCATGATATAGGATAGTTTTTAACATGTCTTATGGATTTATCCCGATCAGGTATGTTCTTAGGTATCCACTGTGCGAAGAACCTAATCTCGTCTTCAGGACGGTGATAGCCCCCTTCAAATTTAGGACACTTAAACTCTTCTAGATTGAAAAGTGGAATCCTAGGGTCACACTTTTGAATTAAAAAAACGTATCGTCTCTGTGCATGTGTCGTCTTTATGTGTCGTTTCTGTGTGTTTGTCCTCTCTGTGTTTGATTCGTCTCTTTGTGTCTGTCGTCTCTGTGTGTTTTTTTAAATTTTTGAGTCACCTGTCGGAGACTCTGGGCAGGTGGGTGCCCCAAAATACTGTCCCAAATTCCTCTCTCAATTTAGCACTTGTTCACGGATGTCCAGCGTCTCTAATCACTTTCCCAATAGTATCTATTCATTGTCGCAGCTCAGTTTAGAAAATCTGAGCCAATTTCCACTTTTTCAAATTTAGGATCACTTGCCTGAGACTCTGGGCAGGTGAGGCGGGGCACTTCCAAAAAATTTGTCCCAACTTCCACTCTCGCTTTAGAACTTATTCACGGATACCTAAAACCGTTAACAGTTAGACTGTTGCCCTAGCGGTAACCATGCCATGCTCTACACACATATCAACAATATATTTTTGTTTTTTTTTGTTTTTTCCATTTTCACAATGGGTTCCCAATCGAGTTCATGTCCATCGCTTTGCATTCAGGTCTTGACAAAATAAAAGCCCTGATAGTTGGACCCTAACGCTCCAATCTGAACACTGACTAAGACCCCAATTCTGAGCTAGTGAATTTCAACCATTCAGGCTGGTGGACTAAGACCCCAATTCTGAGCTAGTGAATTTCCACCGTTCAGGCTGGTGGACTAAGACCCCAATTCTGAGCTATTGAATTTCCACCGTTCAGGCTAGTGGACGAAACTTGTAGCAATTCACCTCCTGGAAAATTCCCTCCCCATGGAAAATTCTCCTTGTGGAAAATCCCCTGCAGTGAACTCAAAATTTGGTACTTACGTGTTACCCCCCGACAACACTCAAGGAATGAAGTTAAGTTAATCCTAATCGAATATCCTAAAACATGATAAAAATATAATACTTTAGTAACCAAAAGATTCAAACGCTCCCTGAGCTAGTGAATTTCAACCATTCAGGCTGGTGGACTAAGACCCCAATCTTCTGAGCTAGTGAATTTCCACCGTTCAGGCTGGTGGACTAAGACCCCAATTCTGAGCTATTGAATTTCCACCGTTCAGGCTAGTGGACGAAACTTGTAGCAATTCACCTCCTGGAAAATTCCCTCCCCATGGAAAATTCTCCTTGTGGAAAATCCCCTGCAGTGAACTCAAAATTTGGTACTTACGTGTTACCCTCGACAACACTCAAGGAATGAAGTTAAGTTAATCCTAATCGAATATCCTAAAACATGATAAAAATATAATACTTTAGTAACCAAAAGATTCAAACGCTCCCAAAGAGATACACATAGCCCAAAGAGACACACACGACCCCTATAACTTTGGGGAAAT
>JAPEVW010000351.1:75000-96000 GCA_027921565.1 Artemia sinica
TTTGTGACCGGCAAAATTTGAAGATAATACCACGAGAACCTATCCACCCACGCTCATTGGACTGGATCGAAAGACCGGTTTTAATCTTAGCTCAGTGTTTGTAAATTACCGATTAGGGATAAAATATAAAGCAGCAATGCCATTGTTTTGCAGGTGTTAAAAGGTTTGGCGAATGAGTATGGGTCCCTGAATTCTGGTGTTGTGCAACACAAGAGGAACGTCATACAACTCTTAATCAAATAGAGAAAGTGTCCCCAGGCAAATCAAAATTGTCAGCTTTCAACATGAAACCTTTTGACATTATGGAGCATGTTAAAGCTCCACTAATTTTTAAAACACACTTACCTTTTTTACTTATTGAACCCTAATGCCGTGGATACATGTAAGGGTTATCTGCATCGCACGCAACCCGAAGGATAACTGTGTATCCTATTACTACTATCATAAAGCTATGTCATACTGTGAGTACAATGGCGATTTTGAAAAATTTGTTGATTTCTGTATCCGCGGGGAAGTTCAATTTGCTCCCTATTGGGACCATATTAAAGAGGCATACAACATGAGCAAAAACCCCTCCAAATATATATTCTTAACATACGAAGACCTAAAAAAAAGATTTGAAATCAGGAATAAGGGAGATAGCAGAACATTTGGGGAAGAAAATGACTGAAGATGACATCCAGCAGATCCATGATTATTTCACAGTCAAACATTTCCAGGGGAAATCAGCTAATGATACCGGAATGAAAAAAGTGGGGATCATCAAGGAAGGTGCCATATTTGTAAGGAAAGGTGTTGTAGGAGATTGGCAAAACCACTTAAAGGGAGATCTCGACAAAAGATTTGATGAATGGATTAAAGAAAATAGCAAAGACTTTGATTTGGAGTTCGAATATGGACACTTCGAGTAACTGATTTATCCTATACTAATTTTATTTTCTGGCAAATTTAATAAACTATTCTGCTTTGTGTGTGTGTCAACAAAAACACACACACAGTGTGTGGTGTGTTTTTTTTTGTTCTTGCAATGAAATATGTACAGTTAGACGCAGAACAAATTTGATGATATAAAGCAAGTAATCCGTCAACAAAGTGTTAATAAAATAAGAGCATAACTGACTTAGTTTAGAAACATTTAGCTTAAATTTCGACATAAAAAAAATATTGCGCTGGACTACTCGTAGGATCAGACCAGGGAATTTTACCGTTTCTCATCTCATTCGTCCCGTGTAAAAACCATTTTTCGATGTGTCTCAGAATTCGTGAAATGCCAATTAAGCGCAAAATATCTAAAAGTAATGCAATTTTTTCTTGCAGGTGTTAAAAAGTTCGGCCAAAGAATATGGATACCGGAATTCTGGTGTTTGGCAACAGAGGAAGAACGTCAAAGAACTCTCAATCAAATAGAGAAAGTCGCTCCAGGCACATCAAAATTGTCAGCTTTTAACATGAACCTCTTGACATCGTGGAACATGTTAAAGCTCCACGTGTTTTTAAAACACACGTGCCATTTTACTTATTAAATCCGAAAGCTATGGATACATGTAAGGTCATCTACGTCGCACGCAACCCAAAGGACAATTGTGTATCATATTACCACCATCATAAAGCTATGTCATACTGTGAGTATAATGGTGATTTTGAAAAGTTTGTTGACTTCTATATCCGCGGAGAAGTTCAATATGCTCCCTATTGGGAACATGTTAAGGAGGCGTATAATCTAAGTAAAACTCATCCAAATATGCTATTCTTAACATACGAAGACTTAAAAAAAGATTTGAAATCAGGAATAAGAAAGATAGCAGAACATTTGGGGAAGAAGGTGACTGAAGATGAAATCCAACAGATTCACGATCATTTCACAGTAAAACGATTCCAAGGAAAAGCAGCTACTGATACCGGGAATGAAAAAAGTAGGAATAATGAAGGAAGATGCTACATTTGTAAGGAAGGGCGTTGCGGGAGACTGGCAAAACCATTTTAAGGGAGATCTCGACAAAAAGATTTGATGAATGGATACAAGAAAATAGCAAAAGATTTGGATTTGAAGTTCGAATATGGACACATCGAATAACCGATCTGCCCTACACTAATTTTTATGTTCCGACAATGTAATAAACTCTTTTTCTGTGTGCGTTTTTTCTTATAATGAAACATACACTGTTAGGTGAAGAACATATTTCATAATTTAAAGAAATAAATCATACCACAATCTGTTCTACCTAGTCAGTGACAAGATCTAACTGACTGAATTTATTACTTCAATCTTTTTTTCATAGAGGGATAGGGAAAAGGGGGAGGGGGAAGGTTTAGAATTAGACGAAAGCCTTGGTCGCCCCTTATAAAAACAATAACATCAAATAAATTGCATGAATTAAGAAAAAAAAAAAAAAAAACGGTATCAGAGGTAAAGATAACGTATGGTACGATGAAAATTCGCTCCAAGTTTTACTCCAGAAACTAACTTTTCAAAGAAGTAGGTTTACAGGTGCACGCGTATAAATTCTTTTTAGGGAAAGGGGAGCAAAAACATTAATATGAAAAGAAATACAATTTTTCGTAAGGGTGCACGGAGGGGATAATTGGATCAATACCTCATAAGTCCCTGCTTAACCGTCGTGGGCTAGGTGGCAAATATCCTGACATCTTTCGATCTACTTGGCCGATATATAAAAAACGCAATTATTAGTTTTCCGAAAAGCTGCTGCGATGCTGTCGGACATAAGCTTGCAAAAATATTTTGTTAATAATAAAATACTTAATCAAGTAAGGATAAAAATATTTACTTAAGGCTGTAAATAGATTCAACTGATTTTCATATATTTGTCGCGCCACCACTGTCTAAATGGAATTTTATTATGATTTTTTTTGAGAATAATTGGCTTAATTTGATCCGATTTGTGACTCAAAGTTCAAAAGAAGTAAAGCCAAGAAGCTCGAGAAGTTCACAGCAGTGAGAAAAACTCCAGGTATGCCTAGGGGATACATGGTTTTACAGCTTGTCGAGTACGATACAGAATCCAGCTGCTACCACACCAGACACTTATTGCACCGCCAACCCGCCTGAATCTACCAAAGCCTAAAGTCAGGTTTAGGAAAAAAGAGGTTGACTTTAGTTTTCTTTGCAACAGTTAACAGCAATTTTAAGTCCATGCCGTCGGTATTTATTGAAAAAACATTTCTTTTCCTTAGTATTGGCCAAGGAGTATGCAATAGAACAAACTACAACTACTGTTAATACTACTACTATTACTATTGACATATTATCTAAATATGGTGACGACCTTATGGCCCAGAATTCTCATGCGTCAAATACACCATTAGACTACCGAACCACGGAGCCCTAGTCTTCCCAAAATTTCGTAGTTTTCACAATTTCTCTATTATCTATCTATATATTTGTTTATGTCAGTAAATATCAGCCAATCCCACCTTAAGATCAACTCCATCAACCTTCAAACTGTAAAAATAATTGTGTGACGTTACACAAAGGGTACCTGAAGCCAAGTGACTATTCCTCATTGTAGAGCCAGAAGGTTTCATTAAAAAGGCGGTGAATTTTAAGTGTAGCCTTTTGCTGTTTTTCTAGTTCTGTCTCAAGGCCGGGAATCTAGCTGAAACTTTCAGGATATTGAGGAAATTTTGGGAAGTTTTTTTTTCAGCTTCTTGTAATTTGCACATGGTTCGTCTCGTTGTTTCAATAGCTTTTACGCTTCTTCAAATCGGCCACTTTCTCGAAAAAAACCCTCTGACTAAAGGCATGAGCGATTATAAGGACTATTTTCTCTGACTCAACTCTAAAAACTAGGGAAATAAAAAGGTAGTAGATCATTATCCCCCGACTATTTTCTTAAATAATTTTTCATTCTACATAGAAAAAAAGCATTCTTGAGAAACGAAATAAACACTTTTTAATTGGAAAAACGAAACAGAGTAATGACATTCTTAAGTGATGTCCTTGTTTTTAATGGGAGACCTCTGGAAAAACAAACAAAGTATTTTCTTTACATAAATGTCTAAACTTGTATTAAAGATCATTTACTTCTCTTTATTTTTAATACAAATATTCTTCTTTACTAAGAACATTATTAGTATGCATCTTTGAAACTGCTCGTTTCCACTACCCCCCTCCCCCCCCCCCCCCCCCAAAAAAAAAAAAAAAAAAAAAAAAACATTTCCAACCTATAAATTACCTACAGAATATTCTGAGGCTTGAATTCTAATACGATTGTCATAAAGCAAACGAAAGTCAGCAAATATTTAAGTAAATAGTAAGTAAGTACAGTAAGTAAAAATAAGAAGTTGTTTAATTTCCAAAAAAAAGCTGGAATTACTACAAAGCATTTGTGCAACACGGAGGCTACATATTTTGCTTCAAGTGCTAAGCCCAGTAAAAATAAAATCTGATTTTTGGGATTGGTTTTAGTGGCAACTTGCACATATCTTAAAAATTGGGAAAATCGGGAATTAAATTTTAAGTAAAAAAAAGACAGTTATTCCACATATGCAGTTATTCAGTTTTTAATAGTTGTGGGCGCCAAACTTAAATAAAAGAAACATGCGGGAAAAATAAGCGAAAATCAACTAAGAATACACCAAAAAGCTTTAAAAGGTGAGCTTTCCTTTGAAGGTGTAGTCTCTTTTGCGAATCAACACGTTTTTAATGTTTAAAATTATTACTGACAAAAAGCATTATCAATTTTAACTAATTAATTTTTCTTATTTATCATCACTGTTTAGCGAGGGGTAAGGGGACATGGACAAAAATGTGGTACTGTTTTTACAAACTTCGAAATTTTGAAACAAACGTCGAAATTTTTCGAAATTTTGAAGAGAATCTTAGAAAGTGACGGTTTTCAAGCCTGAATAGACCTAGGGACAAAGTCCCTAGGAGCAAAAAATATTTTATCTTGACGTCCTTGGTACTTTGAGGCCTGATGTTTACAGCTAATGGCTTCAAAAAAACATTTGAAATCAATGTATGGGATCAAAAAACATCTATTGAATATATGCGTTTACTGTCTTCGCTCTATGATAGTCTCAAAATCACCAGCAGCGATATCAAAATTAAAAAAACCTACCTATTTACAGGTTCAAGGGTTTGATGCAGATATCTCACTGCAGCTAGTAAATTCGCTCTGGACTGAGGATCCCGAATCCAAGCATATCTAAATCTGATAACTCCAAATTTCGCAAACATTCAAGGTCATCGTAGCCATTTGATATTAACAATGCTAAATACTCCTACAAAAATATCTATTGTTAGAAAAGCAATCTTGTAAATGCAAACTTGGTTTAGCAAGGCTTAATAGCTCACCTTGAAGGTTTAAAGCTCCCTCGTGAAGAGGTTAATCATTTCAATTCATGCTCATATATTTTTTTCTTTCATAAAAATAGTAATAAAAGTAAACTCATATACCTCTGGGAAATTTGGGCGATTCGCACCAAAAATTAATAGGTGACATACCATTAATCCTAGAAATTATTATTTCATAGTCAGTGCTATTGCGCTGCCTAAGTAAAGAACGAAGTAGGCTAAATTATTGTATTTTTTCCCCCGAGCCACTTCGTATGAAGGATTTTGTCGAAAAAATTTCGGAAGGAGCTAATTTGATTGGAAACTGAAAGTTCTAGTGGCCTTTTAAAAGATAGAAGTGGTTGGAAGGCAGTAGCGCACCACAATTAAGCAGCACAATAGCGCTTTCTAAGTAAAGAGCGAAGTGGGCTCAATGTACTCATTTTTTTTCGCCAAGCCACTTCGTATGAAAGAAAGCTGTCGTAAAAACTAGGAAAGAAGATCATTCGATTGGAAATTGAAAGTTCTAGTGCCCTTTTAAGAGTCAAAAGTGATTGGAGGGTAATAGCGCGACGGAATTAGTAGAACAATAGCGCTGAAGTAAAAAAACGAAATGAGATCGATTTATTATTATTACTGTTATTGATTGTTTTTTCACAAAGCCACTTTGTATGAAAGGAGTTGCCACAGAAAACTTCGGAAGGAGCTCATTCGATTAGAAATTGAAAATTTAAGTGTCCTTTTTAGAGTCAAAAGGGATTGGAGGGCAACCAGCTCTCCCTCTCACGCCAGTTTTCCCTAAAGACATCTAATCAAAATTTTGAGACAGCCATTTTGTTCAACATAGTTGAAAGGTACAGTAACTATACCTCTGAAGATGTCAATCCCTCCCCCACTCCCATCGGGGCAAGGGCTGTAAGTTACGCGATTCACCCATTGTTTACATCACACTTTATATAATTATCCAGTAAGCTTATCACAGATCATTTCTGGTCTTCGTTCTCGGTGCGAACAAAAAGCTCCTCCCACTTCTTCGTGCAGTTATGGATCAGTGTGTTTGCGTCTATCAATGAGAAATGGTTACAAAGTGCATTATTCGTAATAGCGGGTTTCCACTTGTTTTCCGATTGTTTCGCGTCTGACTTGTCTACCCATGAAAAGATCTGATGCCGCTTATGTTTCTACGTTCTCTGGACAACTCGCACCCCGGTCCGGGCTTTTATAATGGTGAGATAGGGAATGATCATACTGGATAATTATATAAACTGTGGTTTACATATAGTATTTGTTGTCGGAAAAATGGGGGCATGTTTGACCCTTGGTGTCCAAAAAGGCCTAGGGCAATCATGTTAAGCTTTCAGAAAATGTCAGGGGGATTGCCAAACTAAATCAAAACACACTATGTGCATGCAGGTTGCCAAAAGGGTGTATCTCAGGAATGGCTTAGGGTATTAAGTTGCAACTTTTGGAGAATGATGAGGGGGATGATCAGTTAACCAAAAGACAATATTTGCACGCTACTACTACGACTACTACTACTACTACTACTACTACTAATACAGTAACTGCTTCTATTGTGACTACTTTTAAGGCTGAGGATATTAATTTGAAAATATCAGGAAATGTTGAGGGGAAAGTTAAACTAAATCAAAACACACTATGTGAATACAATAGCGTATCAAATAGCGTATCAAAATAGCGTATCATTTATATCTTAGGAACAGGTAAGAGAATTTTGCTGAAACTTCAGAGCATGATGAAGGGGATGACTGACCAAAAGATAATATGTGCATACTATTACTAATATGATACTAGTACTACCCAGGCAAAGATTATGAAGGTTGAAAGTTAAAATAAATCGAAATGCACTATGTGCGAGCATATTGTCAAAAGATGTATCTCAGAATGGCTTAGGCCTTAAGGAATTCGTTTACTGGAACCTTTATATTTGCACTCTATTGGAACTAAATACATTTTAAATGCTTTCTCCCTTTTTTTTTTAACTTAAATAAATAAAAATTACAAAGACTTTCAGGAACGAATATCAGTGTATATATCAAACTGTCAACCCACATCCATTTGATGTTTCAGCAATCTTGGTAATGATGGTGTTTTTTTATTGTTTTTTATGATATGGGAAATAAAAACGAAAAGTTACTATCTTTAAAGAAAACAATTAAAAAAAAACTGCTCTTAAATAGACACACTTGTTAGCACATTCTAGGAATCTTACTTCCACCGCGTTACATAAACATGTATATTTTTGGATAGCCTTTCATTTACTTCAAACCAAAACATTACTGAGACTCAGGCACCGCATCCCGAAAACAAAAACTTGACAGTTTCAAACTTTTAATTCCGAGTATTTGTTATGGTCTTTTGATCTTTCTAATAAGTTACTTCTTTCTTTTTTCAATCTTCCTCTTTTACCTAATTTAGCAAGGCACATAAATTCATAACAAGGAAAAACTTAAAATATAATTAAATTTCGTTTTCGCTTTCCAAATAGGCTGGGATTTCTGATGAATTTTTGCAAATTCAGAATTCCTAATACGAGTTTAGCGGACCAATAATCCACAAAACAATACTTTTCCATTAATAAAGTTTCCGTTTACTTCTTCTACATGGAGAAAAAATGTCACTCCTATTAGAATAAAAAAATTGGAAGTAATGTTTCCAAACCAAGAGCGGAGAATGTCAAATTTGACAAAATATTAGTAGCTCTTAATGAAAACTGTCTATGTCAAACCTATGTGAAACGGAGCTGAGCTATTCTTATTATAAAACTTGAAGTGTTTTGGTTGATCAATTGGTAAATAAGTTATGAGACAAGTCTTCGATAGATAATTCTCGAGGGGTTGTTCACTTTCAAAATCGAGTACACCATGCGGCACCTGCAATGAGTGGTGAAGGTTTTCCATGAATGGTTCGGGGAGGTGCGACGGGAGCGTATTGAAGTGCACAGAATAAGTCATACTTGGTGGGTCAAGTGGCTCCCCGAGATGCACATCAGGTTGCGGGAGAATGGGCAAGTCATTGATTATTCCTTGTTGGCGTGTTTAACTATTTCTTGATTTTCCTGATAAAGTGGCACGATAATGCTCATTTGCAGCAATAAATAAAATTTTAAAAACTAGTCTCATTTTCACTTTATTTTTTTAGCATAAATCAATTTGAAAAACAATTGGATGTGTAAATTCATGACTAAAGCAAGATTCCTAAAATATCTTCACACCGTTTTTTCCTCTGTTACCTCAAAATAAATTAATGCTGCTCAAATAAATAAATCACTCAAAATGTAATTTCATTGGTTTTTGCTCAGCCTTTGCTCCACTAGCTGAACAGCGGAAAAAAATATCTTCCTTATTTACTGAAAGTAAATGATCGTTCACCATCCATGTTCATAACTGACCCGCCATTGAAGCCACTGAACCCGCTCTTGGTGCATGTGGCACATTCTCTGTGCACTCTGTGCACAGAGAATCCACCCACTCTGTGCATTTGGCAAATACTGATTTAATGTGCAACCTCTGCCCGAACAAAAATTCTTAGAGCCTATCATAGAGGTGATGAAGTGTGTTGATTAAAACAAATAAATCGAATGACAATGCTTTGTCTGTGTTTGGAAGCTACGGTAAAGACAGCGAACAAGTTCGACTCTGAGATGTGGGCACTTCAAAAGCCTGAGGAAGATTTGTTAAATGTTTATCAGAGATATTGTCTAAGGACAGTTTTAGGTACTTGTTTGACTAAAAAGGAGATGTTTGGGTAGCGAAAAGATCGATCAAGTGGACAGCTTGACTTACTTAAGTAGTATTATTAGTAAAAGATGGTGGATGCCGTGAAGATATTAAAAGTGGAATGGCCAAGGCCAAAAGTGTTTTTTCATGGTTGAAAAAAGTTTCGAAGAATAAAATGATAAGATCTGCGAACCAAGATTAAAATATTAGAAGCTATAGTAGTGACATAGGTCAAATGTGATTTTGAAGCGTGAGCGCTCCGAAAAAACGTAGGAGGATTTGCTAGATGTTTTCTAGCGAAATTGCCTACAGATTGTTCTGGGTACCCAACTGACTAACCGTAACTCAAACAGTAAGCTCTACGAAAAATGCAGTTCAGCCCCGCTTTCTAGGTCTATATTAAGAAAAAGGATGAGATGGCTAAGACACGTTCTGCTGAAGGATGACAGATTGCCAAAAAATTGTCCTAGTTGGTCAACCGTCTAAGGCTAAACCAAAAGCAGGTCGTCCCAAAATGAGGTGGGAGGATATCGTAAAGAATTATTTAAGAGAAATAGTAATTTTTTCCGAGGGTTTAAAGAGGGAAGCTTTGAATAGACTGAGATGGAGGAGCAACACGTGTAGCTGTTAGCCCCAGGCGGCTTGATGATGCAGCGGTTATTAGTAGTAGTAGTAGTAGTAGTTTGACTGACCGTATATTCAACACTAATCTGCATGGCAAATTTAGTTCAATTCCAGTGTCTACAGCTATAACGAAATAAAGGTAAGATGGCTAGGCCGCATTTTACGGATGAAGAATGACATATCCCTCACAAATTTGCTTTTTGGACTACTATCTGGGACCAAACGAAAAACAAACCGTCCTCGACTGGGGCGCAAAGAGGTCACAAGAAAAGACTTAAAGGAATTTAGAATTCCACGGTAAAGACTCATTTTTTCACTTATTCGACAATTCATGATACAAAATAGGAGAAAGCTAGAACATCAAGAAAAAGAGAAAAAAAGAAAAGCCTAGATGGAAAGGAAGCAGTTGAACACAGCTAATATTTGATAAATTCAGGGGTAGTACGAAGATCAGACTTTAAAAATAGGATAAAAATACAAACACTCAAAAACACAAGACACACAGATAAATTACGATAAATTACAGACACACAGGTTCTTTAATAGAATATTTTATGCGGAACTACGGGACTGCAATAATGCGTTTCTACGGAAATAACGGGGTCAGAAATGCTAAAAAAAATTTTTTTTAGCAATGTGAGAATTGCAAGAAAGCGAAGAGGATATTTTGCTAAGCGTTTTGATTTATCAGAATTTACAAGAATTTTGCAAAACCGTGAAATATAATAAATGAAGTATGCGGGTAATGTAATACCAGCGATTGAAGCGTAGCTTATTCGTAACAAAGGATGCAAAAGATAGACCGCTTCGACGTTTGATGTGAGCTAATAGTAGTTATGGTGTATGTTTTACTGAGAAGCCGATGGAGAGACCAAAGTAAGGTCTGGAATCAACTGACTTGATTTTGCTGAATCCAACAAGAATTCTCTTGGTTCAGCTTGCTTCCAGTTGAAGAATACAGCTTCGGACTTTACAACATTAACTTTAAGTCCAAGATTTACATGCTCGGATTGTACTGATGCTAAAACTTCGCTAATATGCTGTTAATAATCTTTAAAGCTTCCTTCAGGTGAATACACGTAAAATGTTGAACAATAAACTTTAAACTTCGCGAGTAGGGCATCAGGATTTTAGAAATGCCTAGGTGGGGACAATCGCCCAAAATCGCTTTGAAACACCACTCTATGGGTAGGCAGTGCCTTATCCCGCTACTTGCCTTATAGATCCCTTCCCTGAAAAAGAAAGTAAAACAGTGTTTTCCCAGCTTATTGAAAGTAATTGGAAAGACACTTCTTCTTTTTGTCACATCAAAGGAAACTGTTAAAATGAAAAAATCCGAAGACAGTTTTAAAATTATATTTGTCCCAGGGCACTCTGGTCGTAAGTTAGAGATAACCCAACAAGTTATACTAAATTATATTATTTCTCAAAGGGCGAAATAGAATATTGGCTCAGACAAGAGTCAGTTTATCATTACTGTCCCTTAATCCAATCGTTCGAATTATATGGTTACTATTTCTTTTTTTTTTTTACATAGAAAGTCACCGATTCACGAAAATTCAAGGGTGGAGAGGGGGGTTATTTTTTATATTTTTTTAATGAGAATACCGAAAAGATGTTCTTCAAAATCTGCCCCTACCCTAATTGGTGCCAAAGAATAAACAAAAGTCACCCATAAAGGAAAAGAAAGATAAACATTGCTCAGCAGGCACAAAAAAAAAAAAGAAAGAAAAA
This sequence comes from Artemia sinica, assembly GCA_027921565.1. Lineage (NCBI taxonomy): Eukaryota > Metazoa > Arthropoda > Branchiopoda > Anostraca > Artemiidae > Artemia > Artemia sinica. The sequence continues at coordinate 86,395 of JAPEVW010000351.1, forward strand.
CTGGAATTTTTATTGAATCGAGGGAGTTAATACTATGGGGAGGGGAGGCGTGTCTCCTGGTTACAAACTTAATAATAACCAAAGCTGTATCTAAAAGCAAATCACGATAAATATTATTTTGAATTCCTTAAAAAAAACTTCGAATTTTAGATAGAAGGGGGATGATTTTTTTCCATAGACAGGTAAGTATCGAATAGGTCATTTCTCGACTTCATCAAAATGCTGGAATACCCTCTAAATAAACAAAAGTAAGATTACTGAATGTCAAGCATAGAAATATTGATGATTGGATGATATACTATCCTACTTTTTAATACATCATTTTAAATAATAAATTACTTCTTTCTAGGAACATCATTTTTTTCTATGTTTATATCAATTTTAGCGGATGGAAGATAAGACAATAGTTCTTTATTAATAACATATTAAAGTTTTTTTTTTTTGCTCGAACAAAAGGCAAAATATTATATATATATATATATAATTTTATTGTATAATATATGTTATATACATTATTACATAAATATATATTGTTATATAAATTATATATATAATAATTTATCAGAAAAATTACGCTTAACTAAAATATCGGAAAAAAATGCCATAATTGTCCACTACAACTTTCTGTGTAGGCTGATATTCCTTTAGTCTAGTGGTATGACACCTTATTAATATACAAGAATTCAGGTAAGTACACAAGATTTTTTTTTTACAGGGGGGAAGACATAATAATAAATAATAAGTATTTTATAATTTGAATAAGAAGTGTCAGCAATTCGGGAACATTACTATTAATACTTAAATTTTTGGCAGTAATCACAATAACTGCTAATTACAGCAAACTCCTGGTAATGCGGCCCCTGTACAATCCGACACACCCTGTAATCTGACATATCTATTATTATCGAATGATAATTACTTCGTCGAAGTTCATGATGTTAAAGCTGTTTTAAAGTATTTTTTTTTTTTTTTAATGTAAGTTTCTCTTTTATATTTTTGTTCATATTGAGCTGAGGACAACCCTTGGACATAGGGTCAAAATATTCATTTAAAGTTTGGAATTCCACTGTCTTTAGAAAAAAAAATGCCCCTGTTGTTCCTACTTGTAATTTGTGTTTATATTATCGAATATTTCTTTTTAGATCCTTCACTAATGTTGATAATGCATAATTGAACAGTTTGCAACTTGTATGTGTCACTGCTATTGTGCTTGACGCGTAAGTATTGATTTTTGGTTTTGTTTGCCCAGTTTGAATTTGACCACACATGATAGCGATGCGGGCCACTTCTGAAGTAGTATCAAAAGACCATCCATACAAAAAACGTTAAAAGAACTTAATGTAAAAGATTTGGTTTTTGCTCTTTGTCAATTGTGGAATCTATTACATCCAACAACTATTACAGCGTCTTGGAAAAAGTTATGGCCAGATATAGTCACCACTCCTAGCAACGATCCACAAATCAGTTTAACTTTGGAAGCGATAGAGCAAGTTGCTGCTGAAACGCAGATAAGTCTGGAACATTTGGAAATCTGGTGCCGTGGAATTGATAAAGAGGAAAATATTTCTTATGAAATGTCTGAGGAAGAAGTAATAAAATATATTTCTAGTTCTATAATAACAAAACAGGAAAATGACGACGAAAAACAGGAAAATTGCAAGAACTCCCAAAAGTGAACAGCTACTTGTCGATTCGTTGATTCATATCATAATTTTTATTTATAGTTTCTGATTATTTAAGTAAGCACGTACACTTGTTTTTGTGACAAAATTATTTCCTAATGTAAAGTTTTATTTTCTGTAAGTTCTATAGCATTAATGATGTTAATCCTGTAATAAAACGTAAGCTCTCTTATTGTGCTGTTTAATCTACTAAATTCGACATCCATAATCAAGTATTATTTGTACTTCAGAGCTGTATAACATACAGTTCAAAATCTTATCACTCGATCTGAAGTTTATTGTATAATAAGGTACTCTTTTGTAAAATAATCCTGACTATAGAGGATCTTAGGTAGTATTGTATAATCCGACAAATTCGATAGTTCGACACTGCCCTGAAAAACGTTTGTCAGGTTACCACTGTACTTAAACCTTTTCTTTTTCAGCAAAGTGAAAATTGACTCTGTCATTCCTATATTTTAGTTTGTGTTTTTTTTTCGTTTAAATTTCGTTTAATTTTTTCTCGTTTTAATTTCGCTTTAATTACGGAATTTTTGAATTAAAAAAGAAGCCAATACACGTAGTCTGAGCGAGAGGCAAGCTAGCATAAGCCTTTTTAAGAATTGTGTAAAAATCATGTCATTTACAAGTTTTCAGAAGTATGACTGGGAAGATTCCTGTAGCTTGAAGGTTATTAGACAAGAATATTACCTCACATCCAAATGTCCTAAGAATGTTTTTAATAGCTGGAAAAGTTCCCACCAGTCAAAGGTATGCATTGGCTACTACTGCAAGTGCTACTGGAAACGATACCGTTCCTGCTGACGACGTTCAGTAGTTCGACTGTGCTAGGAAGAAGTGTGCCGGTGCCCTGACTGGTCTTTCCTACCCCCATAGCCCATCTTGTCGTGTACTGAGAATGTCAATTATGTCCCCTTTCTAAAATTAACATAATAACAGTTGCACAGTTATAAAAAACAATTACCATGACATCAAAATTAATGGGACATTTATCGAGTATTAAAAGGTTTCTTTTTTTTTAAGGGAAAACCAAGAGCGTAAAGAATAAAGAATTAGAAAAAACAGAGGGAACGTAACAAAATAGAAATGAAAACGGAAGAAGATGAAGTTTTAAATTGAAACTATCGTTGACCCTGGACCTAGAAAGAGCTGCAGCGTATCGAGAGGAAAAAGTAACCAGCATTTGAATTTATGTAAGACGATATGGGGACAAGGCCCGTATCCAGGGAGTTAAGGGGGTTTGAATCCCCCTCCCCCGAAATGACTGTCCGACTCGTAAAAGCATAACAAAAACAAATATAAAACAAATTTTGATGCGTTTTTAAGTTTTTTTTGTAACCCCCCACCCCCAAAAATTCTTTTGTACCCCCCCCCCCACCAAAAAAAAAACATATCAACATTCTCTTTTAGATCTTGGTAAAAACGAAGTAGTCCTTTACATTCATAATCGGAGTAAATTTACAATGTGTAAGGCTAAAATCGTGGATTGAAGATTTATGTCAAATTCATTGTCAAGACAATAAATAATACTTATAAAATGAAACTGACGCTTCCAGTGACCTCTAAGCTCAGGATACAATCCCTCGAGATCGTAGATAGTATATTTTTCAATATTTACACCTGAAGTGTACAGCTACAACAGGGCCGTATCCAGGATTTTTTGTCATGGTGGGAGGGGGTTTACAAAAGGATTTTTTTTCCGTTTTTTTTTACAAGAAGCCTTAAGAAACGCATCAAAAATAAGCTTGTATCATTTTTTTTACGTTTTTACGAGTCGGGCAAACATTTTGAGAGGGGAAGGGGCAAACCCTCTATCCTCCCCTAGGTGTGGCCCTGAGCTCCAATAATGAGATGAAATTTGGCTAAAATGTTCTGTCGAATTCATTGTCTAAACCATAAACAACAATATGAAATGAAACCAAAGCTCAGTAACAGCCTCTAGACATAGCAGCAATCCCTGCATTCATCAATCTCTTCAGCTAAAAAGTCCAATATTGAAAAAAAAATTAGTTAAAATGTTTTGCAATTTTTTTTTTGTCAAAATTAATTGTCAAAACCATAAATAACAATATGAAATGAATCCAAAGCTCAACAATAACCTCTAGACATAGCAGGAATCCCTTGAAATCTATAATTGGTGCATTTATCAATCTCTTCAGCTAAAAAGTCCAATATTGAAAGAAAATTTAGTTTAAATGTTTTTGCAATTTGTTTTTGTCAAATTAATTGTCGAAACCATAAATAACAATATGAAATGAATCCAAAGTAACTCAACAATAACCTCTAGACATAGCAGGAATCCCTTGAAATCTATAATTGGTGCATTTATCAATCTCTTCAGCTAAAAAGTCCAATATTGAAAGAAAATTTAGTTAAATGTTTTGCAATTTGTTTTTGTCAAATTAATTGTCGAAACCATAAATAACAATATGAAATGAATCCAAAGCTCAACAATAACCTCTAGACATAGCAGGAATCCCTTGAAATCTATAATTGGTGCATTTATCAATCTCTTCAGCTAAAAAGTCCAATATTGAAAGAAAATTTAGTTAAATGTTTTGCAATTTGTTTTTGTCAAATTAATTGTCGAAACCATAAATAACAATATGAAATGAATCCAAAGCTCAACAATAACCTCTAGACATAGCAGAATCCCTTGAAATCTATAATTGGTGCATTTATCAATCTCTTCAGCTAAAAAGTCCAATATTGAAAAGAAAATTTAGTTAAATGTTTTGCAATTTGTTTTTGTCAATTAATTGTCGAAACCATAAATAACAATATGAAATGAATCCAAAGCTCAACAATAACCTCTAGACATAGCAGGAATCCCTTGAAATCTATAATTGGTGCATTTATCAATCTCTTCAGCTAAAAAGTCCAATATTGAAAGAAAATTTAGTTAAATGTTTTGCAATTTGTTTTTTTTGTCAAATTAATTGTCGAAACCATAAATAACAATATGAAATGAATCAAAGCTCAACATATAACCTCTAGACATAGCAGGAATCCTTGAGAATCTATAATTGGTGCATTTATCAATCTCTTCAAGCTAAAAAGTCCAATATTGAAAGAAAATTTTAGTTAATGTTTTGGGTCAATTTGTTTTTGTCAAATTAATTGTCGAAACCATAAATAACAATATGAAATGAATCCAAAGCTCAACAATAACCTCTAGACATAGCAGGAATCCCTTGAAATCTATAATTGGTGCATTTTATTCAATCTCCGTTCTAAAAAGTCAATCTCTTCAGCTAAAAAGTCCAATATTGAAAGAAAATTTAGTTAAATGTTTTGCAATTTATTGTTTTTTGTCAAATTAATTGTCGAAACCATAAAATAACAATATGAAATGAATCCAAAGCTCAACAATAACCTCTAGACATAGCAGGAATCCCTTGAAATCTATAATTGGTGCATTTATCAATCTCTTCAGCTAAAAAGTCCAATATTGAAAGAAAATTTAGTTAAATGTTTTGCAATTTGTTTTTTGTCAAATTAATTGTCGAAACCATAAATAACAATGAAATGAATCCAAAGCTCAACAATAACCTCTAGACATAGCAGGAATCCCTTGAAATCTATAATTGGTGCATTTATCAATCTCTTCAGCTAAAAAGTCCAATATTGAAAGAAAAATTTAGTTAAATGTTTTGCAATTTTGTTTTTGTCAAATTAATTGTCGAAACCATAAATAACAATATGAAATGAATCCAAAGCTCAACAAATAACCTCCTAGACATAGCAGGAATCCCTTGAAATCTATAAAAAGTCCCAATAATTGGTGCATTTAAACCAAAATCAATCTCTTCAGCTAAAAAGTCATTTTATCAATATTGGAAAGAAAATTTAGTTAAATGTTTTGCAATTTTGTTTTGTCAAATTTTGTCAAAACCATAAAATAATAATGTCGAAAGCTCAACAATAACCTCTATACTAGCAAATCCCTTGAAATCTATAATTGGTGATTTTTATCAATCTCTTCAGCCTAAAAAGTCCAATATGAAAGAAAAATTTGAAGTTAAATGTTTTGGCAACAAATTAATTGGTCGAACACCATAAATAAGCAATAGAAATGAATCCTAAGCTCACACCAATACCTCTAGAACCATAGGGAATCCTTGAAATCTATAATTGGTGCATTTATCAATCTCTTCAGCTAAAAAGTCCAATATTGAAAGAAAATTTAGTTAAATGTTTTGCAATTTGTTTTTTGTCAAATTAATTGTCGAAACCATAAATAACAATATGAATGAATCCAAAGCTCAACAATAACCTCTAGACCATAGCAGGAATCCCTTGAAATCTATAATTGGTGCATTTATCAATCTCTTCAGCTAAAAAGTCCAATATTGAAAGGAAAATTTAGTTAAATGTTTTTGCAATTTGTTTTTTGTCAAATTAATTGTCGAAACCATAAATAACAATATGAAATGAATCCAAAGCTCAACAATAACCTCTAGACATAGCAGGAATCCCTTGAAATCTATAATTGGTGCATTTTTATCAATCTCTTCAGCTAAAAAGTCCAATATTGAAAGAAAATTTAGTTAAATGTTTTGCAATTTGTTTTTTGTCAAATTAATTGTCGAAACCATAAATAACAATATGAAATGAATCCAAAGCTCAACAATAACCTCTAGACATAGCAGGAATCCCTTGAAAATCTATAATTGGTGCATTTATCAATCTCTTCAGCTAAAAAGTCCATATTGAAAGAAAATTTATTTAGTTAAATGTCGTTTTGCCAAAGCTCATTTGTTTTTGTCAAATTAATTGCTGAAAGAAAACCATAAATAACAATATGAAATGAAATCCAAAGCTCAACAATAACCTCTAGACATAGCAGGAAATCCCTTGAAAAAGGTCTATAAAAAAATTGGTGCATTTATCAATCCAAAGCTCTTCAGCTAAATCTAAATTGTTCCAATATTCTTCAGAAAGAAAATTTAGTTAAATGTTTTGCATTTGTTTTTTGTCAAAATTAATTGTCGAAAACCATAAATAACAATATGAAATGAATCCAAAGCTCAACAATAACCTCTAGACATAGCAGGAATCCCTTGAAATCTATAATTGGTGCATTTATCAATCTCTTCAGCTAAAAAGTCCAATATTTGAAAGAAAATTTAGTTAAATGTTTTTGCAATTTGTTTTTGTCAAATTAATTGTCGAAACCATAAATAACAAATATGAAATGAATCCAAAGCTCAACAATAACCTCTAGACATAGCAGGAATCCCTTGAAATCTATAATTGGTGCATTTATCATCTCTTCAGCTAAAAAAGTCCAATATTGAAAGAAATTTTAGTTAAAATGTTTTGCAATTTGTTTTTGTCAAATTAAAATTGTCGAAACCATAAATAACAATATGAAATGAATCCAAGCTCAACAATAACCTCTAGACATAGCAGGAATCCCTTGAAATCTATAATTGGTGCATTTTTATCAATCTCTTCAGCTAAAAAGTCCAATATTGAAAGAAATTTAGTTAAATGTTTTTGCAATTTGTTTTTGTCAAATTAATTGTCGAAACCATAAATAACCAATATGAATGAATCCAAAGCTCAACAATAACCTCTAGACATAGCAGGAATCCCTTGAAAAATCTATAATTGGTGCATTTATCATCTCTTCAGCTAAAAAGTCCAATATTGAAAGTTAAATGTTTTGCAATTTGTTTTTTTGTCAATTAATTGTCCGAATGCGCCATAAATAACAGATGAAGATGAATCCAAAGCCTCAACATAAACCTCCTAGACACATAGCAGGATTGGAAATTCTATAATTGGGTTTTAATCAATCTCTTCCAGCTAAAAAGTCCAATATTGAAGAAAATTTAGTTTAAATGTTTGGGACAAAATTTGTTTTTTGTCGAAATTAATTGTCGAAACCATAAATAACAATATGAAATGAATCCAAAGCTCAACAATAACCTCTAGACATAGCAGGAATCCCTTGAAATCTATAATTGTGGTGCATTTATCAATCTCTTCAGCTAAAAAGTCCAATATTGAAAGAAAATTTAGTTAAATGTTTTGCAATTTGTTTTTTTGTCAAATTAATTGTCGAAACCATAAATAACAATATGAAATGAATCCAAAGCTCAACAATAACCTCTAGACATAGCAGGAATCCCTTGAAATCTATAATTGGTGCATTTATCAATCTCTTCAGCTAAAAAGGTCCAATATTGAAAGAAATTTAGTTAAATGTTTTGCAATTTGTTTTTTGTCAAATTAATTGTCGAAACCATAAATAACAATAGAAATGAAATCCAAAGCTCAACAAATAACCTCTAGACATAGCGGAATCCCTTGAAATCTATAATTGGGAATGCATTTATCAATCTCTCAGCTAAAAAGTCCAATATTGAAAGAAAAAATTTAGTTAAATGTTTTGCAATTTGTTTTTGTCAAAACCATTAACAATTGTCCCAAGAAAATAACATAAATAAAATCAATATGAAATGAATCCAAAGCTCAACAATAACTCTAGACATAGCAGGAATCCCTTGAAATCTATAATTGGTGCATTTATCAATCTTCTTCAGCTAAAAAGTCCAATATTTGAAAGAAAATTTAAGTTAAATGTTTTGCAATTTGTTTTTTGTCAAATTAATTGTCGAAACCATAAATAACAATATGAAATGAATCCAAAGCTCAACAATAACCTCTAGACATAGCCAGCAGAATCCCTTGAAATCTATAAATAAAAGTTAGGTGCAATTTATCAATCTCTTCAGCTAACAAACCTCTCCAATATTGAAAGAAAAAAGGGAGTTAGTAAATGTTTTGCAATTTGTTTTTGTTCAAATTAATTGTCGAAACCCATAAATAACATATGAAATGAATCCAAAGCTCAACAATAACCTCTAGACATAGCAGGAATCCCTTGAAATCTATAATTGGTGCATTTATCAATTCTCTTCAGCCAATAAAAAGTCCAATATTGAAAGAAAATTTAGTTAAATGTTTGCAATTTGTTTTTCTTCAGCTAAAAAGTCCAAAAAGAAATTAGATTGTCGTTTTTTGTCAAACATAAATAACAATATGAAATGAATCCAAAGCTCAACAATAACCTCTAGACATAGCAGGAATCCCTTGAAATCTATAATTGGTGCATTTATCAATCTCTTCAGCTAAACAGTCAATATTGAAAGAAAATTTAGTTTTAAAATGTTTTGCATTTTTTTTTTGTCAAAATTATTGTCGAAAACCGATAAATAACAATATGAAATGAATCCAAAGCTCAACAATAACCCTCTAGACATAGCAGGAATCCTTGAATCTATAATTGGTGCATTTATCAATCTCTTCAGCTAAAAAGTCCAATATTGAAAAGAAAATTTAGTTAAAATGGTTTTTGCAATTTGTTTTTGTCAAATTAATTGTCGAAACCATAAATCAATATGAAATGAATCCAAAGCTCAACAATAACCTCTAGGACATAGCAGGAATCCTTGAAATCTATAATTGGTGCATTTATCAATCTCTTCAGCTAAAAAAAAGTCCCAATATTGAAAGAAAAATTTAGTTAAATGTTTTTGCAATTTGTTTTTTGTCAAATTAATTGTCGAAACCATAAAAATAACAATGTATGAAAATGAATCCAAAGCTCAACAATTAACCTCTAGACATAGCAGGAATCCTTGAAATCTATAATTGGTGCATTTATCAATCTCTTCAGCTAAAAAGTCCAATAAAGAAGTCCAAAACCAAATATATAAAATGAATCCAAAGCTCAGAAAAAATTTAATTGTTAAAGCTAAAAGTCCACGTTTTTAGTTAATTTTGCAATTTTTTTCAAATAATTGTCGAAAACCATAAATAACAATATGAAATGAATCCAAAGCTCAACAATAACCTCTAGACATAGCAGGAATCCCTTGAAATCTATAATTGGTGCAATTTATCATCTCTT
>JAPEVW010000351.1:96100-146460 GCA_027921565.1 Artemia sinica
ATTGAGAGGAAATCCAGCTTAAATGTGTCGGCTAAAAATTTCTGTTAAAGTCATTGTCAAAACAATAAATTCTACTAGGGACATTTAGAGCCTTGAACAATCTTCTGTACTTAATTGCGGGAAACAAGGAAAGAGAAGGGAAATACTTTTAATAAGATAGAAGGGAAAAAGAGAGGCTCAAACAGTTTGAGTACAGTTCAATTACTTTTCAATAGCCTCCAATATATCCTGGCAACTATTGGTCAAGGCGTGAAATCTGATTGGATGCATGTAACTAGCTTAAGCATGATGACAGTATAAAACAGCAATTTTCCGTTTCAAGGAAAAAGTCGTATATAGATAGCTTTATTATACAGGCATATCACATATAAGAACCGAAAAATGGGAAAATAAGATGAATTTACTTCTTGGTATGGGAGTAAAATCATATTAGTGGTTGGCTTGTCATAGTGGAGAAAAGTTATAGTTAGCCTGTCTCTCATCCATTTTCAAGCATTGGGCCATAAAAGAAAATTAAAAAACAACATAAAATTAAGAATAGTGAAAAGTTAAAAGGGGTTGGGATTCCAGCCATCCTGTGCTTTTACACACCATTCCTGTTTATCTTCCTTGGATTTCTCCAGGTACCGAATACTTTCATCATTAAGTGGATTTCATCAAAACCGAACAATTGGCGACACCAGGACTCGAACCCCCTATTCTGGGCCACAAAAGAAAACATTTCACAACACAACTTTCCATCATTGGTCTTTTAGATCAATATGTGAATGCGCAGAGCCATCAGATGGAGTCCCGCTCTTAAAAATATTTTAAATATATATATTTGAATATATAAAGGTAAAAAAAATACAGAATTGGACTTTACAGTCCGTACTGGCAGTGATGATCTCCGTTTCATGACCCTTTAGCCAAGAAGTGCAGGAGGGGGTTGGGGCCATCAGTCCTGTCCTTTTGCATACCCTTCCTGTTTACCTTCCCCAGATTTTTCCAGGTACCCACTTGCTTGGTTGACTCTGCTGAGCTTACAGAGTCGGCCATTGACCCCCGTTCCAATCAAATGTCTGCTAAACCATGTAATACGTCCTTTGAAAGTTTTGGAACTTTCAAAAACACCTCAGAATAATTTTGTTTTCTGCACTCTTGAGCTGCACTAAATAATAAAGATGAGCTACACTAAATATATAAAAAAAAAAAACAAAAAAAATATTTTTACTTAAATAAAATCAAATATGATATATATATATATATATATATATATATATATATATATATATATATATATATATCCTATTCAGTGTAGGAAAATGTGAAAAATAAAATATATTTAATATTTAACATATAAAGATTACATTATAAAATATACATTTAATTTTTATTTTTACTATATATATATAATATATATATATATATATCTATTATATATATTATATATATATATATATATATATATATATATATATATATATATATATATATATATATATATATATATATATATATATATATATTTAAGTAAAAATATTTTTTTGTTTTATTTTTATATATTTATATCATCTTTATATATACTGCAGAAAACAAAATTATTCTATATATAGGATATACTTTCGAACTCTGTAAGCTCAGCCAGAGTCAACCAAGCAAATGGGTACCTGGAAAAATCTGGGGAAGGTAAACAGGAAGGGTGTGCAAAAGCACAGGACTGATGGCCCCCCAACCCCCTCCTGCACTTCTTGGCTAAAGGGTCATGAAACGGAGATCATCACTGCCAGTAGGGACTGTAAAGTCCAATTCTGTATTTTTTTTTTACCTTTATATATTTAAATATATATATTTAAAATATTTTTAAGAGCGGGACTCCATCTGATGGAATTCATTATGCTCGAGCTGAACTTTAAGTCAAATTCTCCCTTGGATGCCTTTTTTGTGCTGTTTCGCCTAAATTTATTCCACTGAAAATAATACCTGACATTTTTTACCTGACAATAGCGGACATAAAATATTTTTTTCCTTTTAACAGGGTTAAAATTATCGGGCTAATTTTTGATTTTCCTATCGATTTACACCAAAATTTCAAGGAAATATCATTTGAGTAATTTGACAGCTTTGGGAGTTCCCTATGCTGCAGGGAAAATTTGTCAATGGATTCTTTGTCCTTGAGACGGTCGGCCGACGAGGCTCGCAAGATATATTCCTAGGCCTACAAACAGTCAAAAGCGGTTATCAATTTACACAAATTATACAGGTTTACAAAGTTATGGTTATCACATATGAGAGCAATAGTATATCACACTAATAGATTGGTGATAAAATTTCTTTCAAACTCAATTGAACCTCAGATGGTTTCGTACTTTCATTAGCAGTTTACAACAAAATTTATTTTCCTCCAAACTTTAAACTACACTTCCGCATTTTAAGAGACAATCTTATGACGAAACTAGCCAAAAGGATTCTTGGGTTTACAGTATAAGCAGCTAAAAGAGTCCAATACATGCCATACATTTAACCATCAACAGAAATGACACAATTGTGTTTGTATTTATTTTTCCGAAAATAGAATTTCCTTCGATTATTAGCAAAATTATTACTACCCCAAATATTATGATTAAGATTCAAATACCATATAGATTAATTAAAGTTCTGTCATTTCAATTCAAATAAGTCTTCTATTCCCAAACAGAAATTAGAATAGAGAGATAAAATTTCAAAAATAAATTTTAGGCACTGATATTCTAATTAGTAACTAACGTCAAAATAGCCAAAAATAAGTATAAAAAATATGTAACTTCCAAATAATCCCAATGAAAGCAGTTGTTTGACTAAAATGAACAATTCCCAGGTAAAATAACCAAATAGATACAGATAGCTTACTTGCAAAACAATCTTGTAACTAGAAAACTTTCTGTTTCCTTTTTTGGCTTACAACACTTTGCACAGAGCAACCAAAAAGGTGAAACAATTTTTTGTTTATTTTATTGGGTTAAAATTTAATACAGGAAGCAATCACGTTTTAACAGGCGAGGTTATTCGTCTTCCCTTTCTGTCATACACTTAAGGAATGATTGCCCCGCTAGAATGAGTCACAATCGTGAACCAATGAAAATTATCACTATTTACTACGTAATTATAGGTAAGTAATGTCTCTTTTTCTCTTTGACAGAACTGACGATTTTCTTTGCAAAAGAAATCAAAAGTCTAATTGATATACAAGATATAATAGCTGAGAAAATTCCAAGCAGATTGAAGCTTGACGAAACACAAATTGATTTTCATGAACGTGCCGAGTCTTACTTGGCTGAAAAACTTGTCTTAACAATAAGAGAGAAGAATACCATCCTTGTTCACATTTCGTTTCTAATAAAGAAAAAGTTGAGACGTGAACGAACAAAGTTAAAGTTGCCCAATATGGTTCTAATCACCAGCGTTAATAAAACAAGACTTCCCCATGAAAATAAATAAAAGTTGGCGGTCGTAATTCCGCAGTTGCAGACTCTACAAGAGCTTATTACGTACAAATAACAGTTCAATAGGGATAAATCCTTTTATTTGATGACAGTGAAACAACAACAAAAATCTGCGGATATTTCTGTCACACATGCATCAGCCGTCTTCAGCAGAAAACTTAAATAATATACAAAACAACAAATACAATTACATATTGTTGAACGAACAAAGTTAAAGTTGCCCAATATGGTTCTAAGCACCAGCGTTAATAAAACAAGACTTCCCCATGAAAATAAATAAAAGTTGACGGTCGTAATTCCGCAGTTGCAGACTCTACAAGAGCTTATTACGTACAAATAACAGTTCAATAGGATAAATCCTTTTATTGGATGACAGTGTGAAACAACAACAAAAATCTGAGGATATTTCGGTCACATATGCATTGACCGTCTCAAAATCAACAAAATCAATTACATATTGTTGAACGAACAAAGTTAAAGTTGTCCAATATGGTTCTAAACACCAGCCTTAATAAAACAAGACTTCCCCATGAAAATAAATAAAAGTTGACGGTCGTAATTCCGCAGTTGCAGACTCTACAAGAGCTTATTACGTACAAATAAAAGTTCAATACGGATAAATCCTTTTTATTTGATGACAGTGAAACAACAACAAAAAAATCTGCGGATATTTCTGCACATATGCATTGGCCGTCTTCAGCAGAAAACTTAAATAATATACAAAATCAACAAAATCAATTACATATTGTTGAACGAACAAAGTTAAAGTTGTCCAATATGGTTCTAAGCACCAGCGTTTAATAAAACAAGACTTCCCCATGAAAATAAATAAAAGTTGACGGTCGTAATTCCGCAGTTGCAGACTCTACAAGAGCTTATTACGTACAAAAAAGTTCAATAGGATAAATCCTTTTTATTGGATGACATAACAAAACAACAAATACTGAGGATATTTCGGTCACATATGCATTGACCGTCTCAAAATCAACAAAATCAATTACATATTGTTGAACGAACAAAGTTAAAGTTGTCCAATATGGTTCTAAACACCAGCGTTAATAAAACAAGACTTCCCCATGAAAATAAATAAAAGTTGACGGTCGTAATTCCGCAGTTGCAGACTCTACAAGAGCTTATTACGTACAATAAAAGTTCAATACGGATAAATCCTTTTATTTGATGACAGTGAAACAACAACAAAAATCTGCGGATATTTCTGTCACATATGCATTGGCCGTCTTCAGCAGAAAACTTAAATAATATACAAAACAACAAATACAATTACATATTGTTGAACGAACAAAGTTAAAGTTGCCCAATATGGTTCTAAGCACCAGCGTTAATAAAACAAGACTTCCCCATGAAAATAAATAAAAGTTGACGGTCGTAATTCCGCAGTTGCAGACTCTACAAGAGCTTATTACGTACAAATAACAGTTCAATAGGATAAATCCTTTTATTGGATGACAGTGAAACAACAACAAAAATCTGAGGATATTTCGGTCACATATGCATTGACCGTCTCAAAATCAACAAAATCAATTACATATTGTTGAACGAACAAAGTTAAAGTTGTCCAATATGGTTCTAAACACCAGCCTTAATAAAACAAGACTTCTCCATGAAAATAAATAAAAAGTAGACGGTCGTGATTCCGCATACGGTTGTGCAGACTCTACAAGAGCTTATCACGTAGAAATAATAAAGTTCAATAGGGATAAATCCCCTTTTATTGGATGACAGTTGCAGTGAAACAACAAAAAAGTTCTAAATCCTTTTATTGGATGACAGTGACAAATTTCTGAGGATATTTCGGTCACATATGCATTGACCGTCTCAAAATCAACAAAATCAATTACATATTGTTGAACGAACAAAGTTAAAGTTGTCCAATATGGTTCTAAACACCAGCCTTAATAAAACAAGACTTCTCCATGAAAATAAATAAAAGTTGACGGTCGTAATTCCGCAGTTGCAGACTCTACAAGAGCTTATACGTACAAATAAAAGTTCAATAGGGATAAATCCTTTTATTTGATGACAGTGAAAAACAACAAAAAACAAAAATCTGAGGATATTTCGGTCACATATGCATTTGACCGTTCTCTCAAAATCAACAACTCCATGAAATAAAATGCGGATATTTCTGCACATATGCATCTTCAGCAATTACATATATGTTGAACATTACATATTGTTGAAACAAAGTTAAAGTTGTCCAATATGGTTCTAAACACCAGCCTTAATAAAACAAGACTTCCCCATGAAAATAAATAAAAGTTGACGGTCGTAATTCCGCAGTTGCAGACTCTACAAGAGCTTATTACGTACAAATAAAAGTTCAATACGGATAAATCCTTTTATTGATGACAGTGAAACAACAACAAAATCTGCGGATATTTCTGCACACATATGCATTGACCGTCTCAGAAAACTTCAACAAAATCAACAAAATCAATTACATATTGTTGAACGAACAAAGTTAAAGTTGTCCAATATGGTTCTAAACACCAGCCTTAATAAAACAAGACTTCCCCATGAAAATAAATAAAAGTTGACGGTCGTAATTCCGCAGTTGCAGACTCTACAAGAGCTTATTACGTACAAATAACAGTTCAATAGGATAAATCCTTTTATTGGATGACAGTGAAACAACAACAAAAATCTGAGGATATTTCGGTCACATATGCATTGACCGTCTCAAAATCAACAAAATCAATTACATATTGTTGAACGAACAAAGTTAAAGTTGTCCAATATGGTTCTAAACACCAGCCTTAATAAAACAAGACTTCCCCATGAAAATAAATAAAAGTTGACGGTCGTAATTCCGCAGTTGCAGACTCTACAAGAGCTTATTACGTACAAATAAAAGTTCAATAGGATAAATCCTTTTATTGGATGACAGTGAAACAACAACAAAAATCTGAGGATATTTCGGTCACATATGCATTGACCGTCTCAAAATCAACAAAATCAATTACATATTGTTGAACGAACAAAGTTAAAGTTGTCCAATATGGTTCTAAACACCAGCCTTAATAAAACAAGACTTCTCCCATGAAAATAAATAAAAGTTGACGGTCGTAATTCCGCAGTTGCAGACTCTACAAGAGCTTATTACGTACAAATAAAAGTTCAATACGGATAAATCCTTTTATTGGATGACAGTGAAACAACAACAAAAATCTGAGGATATTTCGGTCACATATGCATTGACCGTCTCAAAATCAACAAAATCAATTACATATTGTTGAACGAACAAAGTTAAAGTTGTCCAATATGGTTCTAAACACCAGCCTTAATAAAACAAGACTTCTCCATGAAAATAAATAAAAGTTGACGGTCGTAATTCCGCAGTTGCAGACTCTACAAGAGCTTATTACGTACAAATAAAAGTTCAATACGGATAAATCCTTTTATTGGATGACAGTGAAACAACAACAAAAATCTGAGGATATTTCGGTCACATATGCATTGACCGTCTCAAAATCAACAAAATCAATTACATATTGTTGAACGAACAAAGTTAAAGTTGTCCAATATGGTTCTAAACACCAGCCTTAATAAAACAAGACTTCTCCATGAAAATAAATAAAAGTTGACGGTCGTAATTCCGCAGTTGCAGACTCTACAAGAGCTTATTACGTACAAATAAAGTTGAGTTCAATAGGGATAAATCCTTTTTATTGGATGACAGTGAAACAACAACAAAAATCTGAGGATATTTCGGTCACATATGCATTGACCGTCTCAAAATCAACAAAATCAATTACATATTGTTGAACGAACAAAGTTAAAGTTGTCCAATATGGTTCTAAACACCAGCCTTAATAAAACAAGACTTCTCCATGAAAATAAATAAAAGTTGACGGTCGTAATTCCGCAGTTGCAGACTCTACAAGAGCTTATTACGTACAAATAAAAGTTCAATACGGATAAATCCTTTTATTTGATGACAGGGAAACAACAAAAAAATCTGCGGATATTTCGGCACATACATGGCCATTGAGCAGAAAACTAAATAATATACAAAACAAAATCAATTACATATTGTTGAACGAACAAAGTTAAAGTTGTCCAATATGGTTCTAAACACCAGCCTTAATAAAACAAGACTTCTCCATGAAAATAAATAAAAGTTAGACGGTCGTGATTGATGACAGGGCGCAGTTGCAGACTCTACAAGAGCTTATTACGTACAAATAAAAGTTCAATACGGATAAATCCTTTTATTTGATGACAGTGAAACAACAACAAAAATCTGCGGATATTTCTGCACATATGCATTGGCCGTCTTCAGCAGAAACACTTAAATAATATACAAAATCAACAAAAAACTTGAACGAACAAAGTTAAGTTGTATATGGTTCTAAACCAGCGTTAATAAAACAAGATCCCCATGAAAATAAATAAAGTTGACGGTCGTAATTCCGCAGTTTGTTGAGCTTAACGAACAAAGTTAAAGTTGTCCAATATGATATTTCTCACATAATTGACCAGCCAATTAATGAAACAAGACTGGTTCTCCATGAAAATAAATAAAAGTTGACGGTCGTAATTCCGCAGTTGCAGACTCTACAAGAGCTTATTACGTACAAATAAAAGTTCAATACGGATAAATCCTTTTATTGGATGACAGTGAAACAACAACAAAAATCTGAGGATATTTCGGTCACATATGCATTGACCGTCTCAAAATCAACAAAATCAATTACATATTGTTGAACGAACAAAGTTAAAGTTGTCCAATATGGTTCTAAACACCAGCCTTAATAAAACAAGACTTTCCCATGAAAATAAATAAAAGTTGACGGTCGTAATTCCGCAGTTGCAGACTCTACAAGAGCTTATTACGTACAAATAAAAGTTCAATACGGATAAATCCTTTTATTGATGACATGAAACAACAACAAAAATCTGAGGATATTTCGGTCACATATGCATTGACCGTCTCAGAAAAAAAATCAACAAAATCAAAAATCAATTACATATTGTTGAACGAACAAAGTTAAAGTTGTCCAATATGGTTCTAAACACCAGCCTTAATAAAACAAGACTTCTCCATGAAAATAAATAAAAGTTGACGGTCGTAATTCCGCAGTTGCAGACTCTACAAGAGCTTATTACGTACAAATAAAAGTTCAATACGGATAAATCCTTTTATTTGATGACAGTGAAACAACAACAAAAATCTGAGGATATTTCGGTCACATATGCATTGACCGTCTCAAAATCAACAAAATCAATTACATATTGTTGAACGAACAAAGTTAAAGTTGTCCAATATGGTTCTAAACACCAGCCTTAATAAAACAAGACTTCTCCATGAAAATAAATAAAAGTTGACGGTCGTAATTCCGCAGTTGCAGACTCTACAAGAGCTTATTACGTACAAATAAAAGTTCAATACGGATAAATCCTTTTATTTGATGACAGTGAAACAACAACAAAAATCTGAGGATATTTCGGTCACATATGCATTGACCGTCTCAAAATCAACAAAATCAATTACATATTGTTGAACGAACAAAGTTAAAGTTGTCCAATATGGTTCTAAACACCAGCCTTAATAAAACAAGACTTCTCCATGAAAATAAATAAAAGTTGACGGTCGTAATTCCGCAGTTGTAGACTCTACAAGAGCTTATTACGTACAAATAAAAGTTCAATACGGATAAATCCTTTTATTTGATGACAGTGAAACAACAAAAAAATCTGAGGATATTTCGGTCACATATGCATTGACCGTCTCAGAAAATTAAACAAAAATCAATTACATATTGTTGAACGAACAAAGTTAAAGTTGTCCAATATGGTTCTAAACACCAGCCTTAATAAAACAAGACTTCCCATGAAAATAAATAAAAGTTGACGGTCGTAATTCCGCAGTTGCAGACTCTACAAGAGCTTATTACGTACAAATAAACAGTTCAATAGGATAAATCCTTTTATTGGATGACAGTGAAACAACAACAAAATCTGAGGATATTTCGGTCACATATGCATTGACCGTCTCAAAATATCAAAAAAACAAAATCAATTACATATTGTTGAACGAACAAAGTTAAAGTTGTCCAATATGGTTCTAAACACCAGCCTTAATAAAACAAGACTTCCCATGAAAATAAATAAAAGTTGACGGTCGTAATTCCGCAGTTGCAGACTCTACAAGAGCTTATTACGTACAAATAACAGTTCAATAGGATAAATCCTTTTATTGGATGACAGTGAAACAACAACAAAAATCTGAGGATATTTCGGTCACATATGCATTGACCGTCTCAAAATCAACAAAATCAATTACATATTGTTGAACGAACAAAGTTAAAGTTGTCCAATATGGTTCTAAACACCAGCCTTAATAAAACAAGACTTCTCCATGAAAATAAATAAAAGTTGACGGTCGTAATTCCGCAGTTGCAGACTCTACAAGAGCTTATTACGTACAAATAACAGTTCAATAGGATAAATCCTTTTATTGGATGACAGTGAAACAACAACAAAAATCTGAGGATATTTCGGTCACATATGCATTGACCGTCTCAAAATCAACAAAATCAATTACATATTGTTGAACGAACAAAGTTAAAGTTGTCCAATATGGTTCTAAACACCAGCCTTAATAAAACAAGACTTCTCCATGAAAATAAATAAAAGTTGACGGTCGTAATTCCGCAGTTGCAGACTCTACAAGAGCTTATTACGTACAAATAAAAGTTCAATACGGATAAATCCTTTTATTTGATGACAGTGAAACAACAACAAAATCTGCGGATATTTCTGCACATATGCATTGGCCGTCTTCAGCAGAAAACTTAAATAATATACAAATCAACAAAATCAATTACATATTGTTGAACGAACAAAGTTGAAGTTGTCCAATATGGTTCTAAGCACCAGCGTTAATAAAACAAGACTTCCCCATGAAAATAAATAAAAGTTGACGGTCGTAATTCCGCAGTTGCAGACTCTACAAGAGCTTATTACGTAGAAATAATAGTTCAATAGGGATAAATCCTTTTATTTGATGACAGTGAAACAACAAAAAAATCTGAGGATATTTCTGTCACATATGCATTGGCCGTCTTCAGCAGAAAACTTAAAAAATCAACAAAATCAATTACATATTGTTGAACGAACAAAGTTAAAGTTGTCCAATATGGTTCTAAACACCAGCGTTAATAAAACAAGACTTCTCCCCATGAAAATAAATAAAAGTAGACGGTCGTGATTACGTACAAATAACGCAGTTGTAGACTCTACAAGAGCTTATCACGTAGAAATAATAGTCAATAGGGATAAATCCTTTTTATTTGATGACAGTGAAACAACAAAAAAAATTTGATCTGAGGGATATTTCGGTCACATATGCATTGGCCGTCTCAAAATCAATTACATATTGTTGAATGAACAAAGTTAAAGTTGTCCAATATGGCTCTAAGCACCAGCGTTAATAAAACAAGACTTCCCCATGAAAATAAATAAAAGTTGAAGGTCGTAATTCCGCAGTTGCAGACTCTACAAGAACTTATTACATAACAGTTCAATAGGATAAATCCTTTTATTTGATGATAGTGAAACAACAAAAAAAATCTGAGGATATTTCGGTCACATATGCATTGGCCGTCTCAAAATCAACAAAATCAATTACATATTGTTGAACGAACAAAGTTAAAGTTGTCCAATATGGCTCTAAGCACCAGCGTTAATAAAACAAGACTTCCCCATGAAAATAAATAAAAGTTGACGGTCGTAATTCCGCAGTTGCAGACTCTACAAGAGCTTATTACGTACAAATAACAGTTCAATAGGGATAAATCTTTTTATTTGATGGCAGTGAAACAACAACAACGTTTTATTAACGCTGGTGCTTAGAACCATATTGGGCAACTTTAACTTTGTTCGTTCAACAATATGTAATTGATCTTGTCGTTTTGTATATTATTTAAGTTTTCTCCTGAAGACGGCCAATTCATATGTGACAGAAATATCCGCAGATTTGTGTTGTTGTTTCAACAACAACAGTGGTATTTAGTGGTATCCGATTCGTTTATAGCACTGACTTAACTGAAGTTTTAAAAATTCAAATTTGAGTACTAGACCTAACAACTGGGATTGTATCTAAGAACAAGCAGAAACAACGCTTTAACAAACTCCCTTTCTCTAAACAATAGTTGGCAGTAGAAGTTAGCCTTCGCCAAGGTCGTGTCGGAAGGGGGGGGGGGAGTCGACCCCCCCCTGAAATGTTTGTCCGACTCGTAAAAACGTAACAAAGATGGATATAAACAAATTTTTGATGCGCTTTTTTAAAGTTTTTTTTTATCACTTCCCCCCCCCCCCCAAAAAAAAAAAAATTCTGGATAAGATCTTGGCGTTCGTCATGCTAGTAATGGATGATAATTTTGTCAGTTTTTTTTTTTTTTTTTTTTTTCACCATGCCAAACCATACGATTAGCAAACCATGCCATTTTTGCCAAACCATTTTTTCTACCAGCCAAACCAATAGGCTGAACGTAACGGCAAGATCAATGCAATCTGCCAAGATCTGCCTAACGGCAGAAGCATATGTAGGAGAAACCATAAGATTTTTGGAAGTTTTGAATCGCTAGGATGTATTTTTCTGACGGTTAGACCTAGAAATCTCATTTTGAAGATTTTAGTTTTAATTATATTAAAGTGTTTCTATATTTTCTAATACTTTTCATTAATTCATATGTAATTTACTCTTTAGACAAAATTTCTACCTCCCAAAAAATCTCGGCTTGTGTGCCTGGTTGAAGAGGTATACAGGGTAGATTCTTTACATTATTTGGATAGCCTTTTTATTATTATTACATTTGCTTGACCAAAACACAACTCTGTTTTTTGGTAAATTAAATAAAATTAAACAAATAGAAAGACATTAAAGAAATAAGTCATTACATGACGGAGATAAAAAGTCATTATTACAGGAATATTTAGGATTCTGCGTCACTGCGCTGACGGTAAACAGGAGATGCTTGATTCAAATCCACCTGCTTACATGTGCCGTTTTAAGGGCATTCCAATGAGAAACTACAAAAAACACAAACTGACGATGAAGCTCACCAAGTCCCACAGACCCCAAGAATAATAATAGTTACTATATTACCATGACACATACCCTCAAAGTCTGTCTCCAATTTTCTGTTCTTCATTGTCCTCTATCGTCAATAATCACGCTACTTTTCACTCTTAACTGCCTTTAAGCTAATAACAGGTGAATCAATATCTACTCAAACAGTCATCTTTTTATACTTTGAATATATTCCCGAATCAGGAAAATTGTTAATCGAACCATAATTTAGAGAAGAATAAAGACCCACAGTCAATTTCCCGAGTGGCTTTAAAGGCGTAAGAGGTAAGATAAGGTGAACGAATCTTCATACAGTCCTTTCATACTTTGAACACACACATGCAACCCCCCCCCCCCAAGTAGGAAGATTTGCCAACCACAGAAGAATCTAGAAGATTGGATATCCGTGACTGATGTTGCGGAAGGGAACAAAGCCTCCAACCCTACATATAATGACTTTGCAAAATATGTGTAAAATGAAAGTTAGTGTGTAAAAGAAAGGAATGTCTTCGAAATAGCATCATCATGAGGCTTTTCTTCAGTTTCATCCTTCACCCTCTATACAAACTTACGAATGTTGCCTACACAAGGATACTTGGCTATATCCATAGTAATCCGTTTTAATCACATTTGAGGTACGAGTCAAATTGAACTTGACGGTATGATATACGGCACATAGATGCATTTCATCAAAATGAAAGCGAAAAAAGAACATTTTCATTCAGAAAACTTATTTTCTCTTAATCTTCCTTTACTTCTCACAGATTTACTATCTTTTACATTTAAACACTTCTTAAAACCGAGAAAAAGAACAAAGGAGAGGTGGACAACAATTGAGTAGAAATGTGCGCGGTACTTGTTAAATATACTATGGCTCATTATTTGTCCACTGTTTTTAATAATAAAGATTACAGGGCTAAGATATAAAGATTATACCTTCATTAAATAATAAATATAATATTGAGTAAAGTATCCAATGTCTTCCCCTTGCAAGCCCCTATATTAGAAATCAGCTGTGCTTTATGGAGCTCTTCAAAATACAGAGACCCACTAAATTACAAAGACTGGACAGACGACAGTTTCCATTTTGGGAAATAATACAAAAGAATTCCTGATACCTTGGATCATTAACAGAATAAAAACTAAGGATTTATAGTTGCATCAAATTGCTAAAAATTAATTATAGCTTTGGGAGAGAGAAAGAATAAAAGCGAAAGAGACATAAGGAGAAAGTTAGGGAGAGAGAAAGAGAAACGGAAAGAGAGAGGAAGTGAATTCTAGAATCCTTTCAAGAAACTAAGAATCATGAATTTGTTATACTTTAGAAGACAGGTTAATTACGTATTTTCGACGCAGCCTAATACCTTCAATTAGGTTTTTCAAGACCACACTACCTTTCTATGACGAACGAACAAACGATCAAATGGGAACAAGTCCATTTATTAGACAGTGAAAACAGATACAAAATATTCAACAAATTCAACATACATTTGGGCAATATCAAAGAAGAAATTTACAACTCAAGACTTTAGATGAATCCATTTTTTTTCAACTCTCTCAGACAAATCTAGTGAATGAACCGGAAGTTATTATTTTGTTCTCTATAAATATGTTAGCTTTAAAATACTTTAGTGTTTCTGCTGATGACGATCACTGTATATGTGGTCGAAATATCCTGACTTTAGTATCTGTTTTTCACTGTCTAATAAATGGACTTATCCCCATTTGAGCGTTTATTTGTAGGTTTAATTAACATAATGGAACCATTGATAGGGAATTAACAACATTTATTTTGAAGCAAAATGATGTTAAAGAAAGACATTGAGAATTCTAGCGAAGGTCTAAAGAATTATATTCTACGACCTTGTCAAACAAAAAGAAAATAGTTAATTAAAACTCAAGGCAGCCCCTATACCTTTAAGAAACCATAGACCCACCACTGATAAAATTGAGGGCCACCTATATTTTTTCTATATTTTACACTCATTGAACGAGTTCACAACTCAAATAGATTTTGTCAGCTTCAATGTTGGATCCAAGCATAGATCCTCTAGTAGCGAAGTGGGATTCATCTCTGCTTAGTAATACGGAGCTCAGAGCTCAAACCCAGCAACAGCAACCTGCTACATGGCCCAGAATTTGAATTCAATGATGAGATAATGCGAAAGTGTCTCCATAAAATCCCAACACGAAGAAGAAGAAGATCTAAACATAGCCCTTGAGGAATCCGAACACTTCATTTGCATAAAAACAATTTCCCCGTACAAAGTGGTTCCATTTCAGCTCTGATAGGATTGTTGGCCCAACCACTTCAGTTCTACTTAGTTTCTCCCATCATTTTCGGCAGCAAGATAAATTCAGTCGTTATGATGTTTCCATGTTGATTCAACTGAGGAGAGATACTACTTTTGAAACAAGGACTATATTTCAAGAAGAAAGTGTTGTTTGAATTAAGAAAACTGAATCTATGAAACTTATGCCATCTATTTTAGAAGCATGTATTTCTTGCATGATCATCAGCAAAGAGATAATTAGAGTCTATTTTTTCGGCAGTAAGAAAAATATAGTCGTTATGACATTTTCCTGTTATTTCAATTGAAGATAGAAACTATTTTTGTGACAGGGTCTATATTCCACGAAAGAGCTTTATGATGTAAGAAAATTAAAAGTGAAACCAAGGAAATTCACGCCATCTATTTCAACACCGTCAGTTTCTAGCGTCATGATTATCAGCAAATACAGCCATCCATTTCAAGATAAATTGCATGAGACAAGACTCCAATGCCTGAGCCAAATTATAGTCAAACTCGTATCAAACTGATATATTAGTATAGTCAAACTAAAATCCAAATTACGCAAGAGAACAGCGCCAATAGTGTATTCCGTGTGGAATATGGTGAGTGGAGATACATTCAAGTTTTAAGCGGAATCTTTCTGATTGACAAATAAGACTGAAGATCTAAGGCATAGTTTTTCAAACTAAAAAAGATGGAAGTCTGGAGTAGTGGTTTTCCTAACTGTATGATGATTCTGGCAAGAGACATAAGGATATAGTGTCAGTATATTCTTGGAAACTAACTAATATTGATAAAACTTGGCTTTTCAAACTTATTTCTTTCTATTTCAATTTGATACCAAAATCAAAGAAAACAAATTTTGTTTATAAATCTTGTGACTCACGTAAAACTAAGATGCACCAGAAATTTAAGCCATAAAAAAAAAGAAAAAAAAGAAAAAAAAAAAAAAAAAAAAAAACATCCATAAACAAAAAAAAAATATACATCCAGATTTATATATTACTAGCTAACCGGTCACGCGTTGCTGTAATCTTAAAAAGAAAGAGAATTCAGAGAAATTCCCCCAAATAATTCCAAGTGGCAAATTCCCCTCTGAGGAAATTTCACCCCGATAAAATTCTCCCCCACGAATTAATTACGACCGTGTTTTGAAATTTAAAAGTATTTGAAAAAGTCCCCCGGTGAATGATTCTCCCCCCGGAAAACCCCTTTTGCGCCCCCCCCCCCCCAACAACGGATAAGTCTCTCCTGGACCCCCACCCCACGACAATTCCCATTCTTTCGGGGATCGAGTCCCATAAACCAAACAAAGATAATGCACTGAATCAATAACCACAAGCATTGATTTTTTCCGAATATCACTGAGTTAATACCAGACCCAATAAAGCTATCCTTTCCATTATATTTATATAAATTATCTAATTAATTTACTTTAATGTTGATGCAAAACAGTCGGAAAAAGATTTGCAAATCAAATTCATTTTAATAGGGATACCCCCACCCCCCCTCCCCCGGATTCCCACTGAAAAACTTTCCCCATATCTAAAATAACGATGTATTTTTAGGTTTGAAAAATATATTTGAAAAATTAGGTTGAATATCAAATTAACAAAACTGCTGAAAACCAAATTCAAAGAATCTATTGAAAAAAAAAATTCTAATTTCAAAATGTGTTAGATGACAGAATTCATAATCAACTAACCCGTTAACTGAATATCTCTAATTTCAATTAACTCAAAAAGAATTTAGAAGGCCATGGAGGGGGGGGGGGGAGGAATTTTATGCCTAAAACATTAAAAAAAAAAATTACTCAACCCTTCAAAGTTTTTTGGCGATCGGAAGAACAGTGTAGTAATGCATAAAGGAGAAACAGACAGACATAGATATATTCTATCAGACCTACAGAAGGATCTAGGAATATTTCTTACTGAAACTCAAATAATTAAATTTCATAAAAACAGCTATTATGTGGAAAGTTCTTCCATTTCAGTTTTGATTTATTACCCCCTCAGGTTTACTGTGTTCCTCTCTTTTATTTTCTCAGCTCTTCCTTTTCTTTCTTTTATCTCTATCAAATTTCAATCCTTACGATGTCTCCATATCGTTTCAACAAGAGATATAAATTAATTAAGAGATAAAGATAAAACTTCAACATGAGGAAATTGAAAACGGGCGTCATCTATCTCAATAATAGCCACTTACTGGATAATCGCTGTTAGCATGATCATCCATCCATCTGTAATATTATTTATTTCAGGACTATAGTTAAAAAAAGAAGATCATAAATCGGAAATGTAAACCGTTAAGAATGTTCATTCATTCAGATTTAAAGTTATATAGAATGAATGAATGAAATAACTGACTCAACTCAATGTGACAACAACAAAATGATAATGCAACCAAACGGAGAGCAGAACTCGTAATTGCGGGGGGTAAAAACACAAGGCATGAGCACATCAATCAGTAATCAACACAAGTAAAGATTAAATGAATAAATAAAAGCAGGCTACAAAACTAGGAACTGAAAGGCTAAGAAAAAGAGAAAAAAAGTAATGCCGAGTAGGGAGTACACGGGAAGTGACCCAAACATGGACAAACAAAACAAAATAATAAAAAAGACTGCATAAAGGATTTGTACTCCATCATCAAAGCTTATTGAATAACGTAGAATGCCATCTACTGCAATTGACGCTCAGCTAACACGCTTCTACATTGTACTAAATTCTATCAGGTCTGCAGCAACCTTTAGGGATTTAACGAACGTCAACAGATTTAACATCAAACGTTTAGGAATTTAACGTCAAACGTCAACTTTCGAAAAAGAATTTTGTTATGGAACGTGCTTCCATTTCAATTCTAGTTTACCAGTCCAACTACTTTAGCCCTGCTTAGTTTACCTCTTTTTCACTTCTCAGCACTTTTCAATTCCATTCCTTAACATGTCTCCGCGTCGTGATCAGGTAAACAGCAGGATCTAGGTGTTAGTTCTCAATGAAAGTCAAAGAATCCAGTTTCATAAAAACAACTTTTTCGTAGAAAGTGATTCCATGATTTGATTATCAGCCAAACCCCTCCAGCTTTGCTTAGTTTTCTTCTTTTTTTTTTTCTCGGTGGTAAGAATTTTCCATCCTTACAATGTCTCTTCATACCTCAACGATTTTTGAGAGAAAGCATGAGTGTTTGTTCATGCCAACAGTTTTTTTTTTTATTTGTTTTATTTTGTTTGTCTCTCAGTTACTTTATAAACGAGATTATTGCGTACCTTAGCCAAAAAAGCTCCCTAGGGCTTCATGCTAACCATTTTATATATTTTGTTCCATAGTTTTGTTTCCCTAATAAATTAGTTCTTCTAAAAGTGGTAATATTTCAAGAATATAAGATAGAAAAGATATCTTACTTGAATCCATCTAAACACTAGCCAGTTATTGCGTCATGGCAAATAACCTTGAGAACCATCCATTTAAAATATTATTTCATAAGATATGATTAATATCAAACAGTTCGTGGTAACGAACTGTAAGTAAGGAGCGACCCGGCTCAATGGTAACCGAGACTCTAGAAAACGGGTTTTTGATACCAAAAGATACATCAAAAGAATCAGATTTCAATGCTGATTTCAAATATATAACTTTCATCAAGTTTAGTGCTACCCATCAAAAGTTACGCGCCTGAGAATATTTGGCTGATTTTCAAAAAAAGGGGAAAGACCCCCTAAAAGTTATAGAACCTTAATGAAAATCACACCATCATATTCAGCGTATCAGAAAACCCTACTGTAGAGGTTGCAAGCTCCTATCTACAAAAATGTGGAATTTTGCATTTTTTGCCAGAAGAAAGATCACGGATGCGTTTTTTTTTTTTTTTTTTTTTTTTTTTTTTTTTTTTTTTTTTTTTTTTTTTTTTTTTTTTTTTTTTTTTTTTTTTTTTTTTTTTTTTTTTCAGGGGTGGTCGTATCGACCCAGTGGTCCTATTGTAGGAGGACTCATTGAAACGGAAATTAAAAATTCTAGTGCCCTTTCTAAGTGGCCAAAAAAAATGGAGGGCAACTAGGCCCCCTCCCACGCTCATTTTTTTTCCCAAAGTCACCTGATCAAAATTTTGAGATAGCCATTTTGTTCAGCATGGTTGAAATATGAGAGCTATATCCTTTAGGATGACTTAATCCCCCGAAGTCCCCGGGGGGAGGGCTGAAAGTTATGAACTTTACCCAATGTTAACATATAGCATTGGTTATTAGGAAGTATACAGACGTTTTCAGGGGGGATTTTTTTCTGGTAGTAGGGGAGTGGGTCTTTCGGGGGTTATGTGGGAGGATCTTTCCATGAAGGAAGTTTTCATGGGGGAAGGAACATTGCTATGAAGAGGGCGCCGGATTTCCCAGCATTATTTAAAAAAAGATCAGAAATTAAATATATAAAAAAACAAGTTTTCCAACTGAAAATAAGGAGTAACATCAAAGCTTAAAACGAACAGAAAATATTACGTGTATGATTGGGCTAACCCCCTAGTCAATACCTCGATCTTTAAGCCAAAGATTTTTTAGTACTTTCATAAGAGCTATTTATTCTAAGTAACGGCCTTTGTGATTAAGGGTCATTTTTAAAGAATTGGAACAAAATTCGAACTTTAGCTTAAAGAGCGAGGTATTAACTAGGGGGCGAGCCCCCTAATATACGTATTTAAAATATATGAACATAGAAGTTCGTTACGTAAGTTAATTCGTAAGTTTTGTATATTTATTACTAATAAAAACGTTCGTAAATAAAATTAAACTAGTTTCGAGAAAGCCATTTAACCAAATAAAAGTAAAACTAATATGCAAATCTTGTTTTAATTATTTGGCCTTTGTGATTAAGGGGTCACTTTTAAAAATTGGAACAGAATTCGAACTTTAGCTTAAAGAGCAAGGTATTGACTAGGGGGGAACCCCCTAATATACGTATTAAAAATATATGAACATAGATGTTCGATACGCAAGTTAATTCGTAAGTTACGTATATTATTACTGATAAAAACGTTCGTAAATAAAATTAAAACAAGTTTCGAGAAAGCCATTTAACCAAATAAAAAAAAAATTAATAGGCAAATTTTGTTTTAATTATTCATGTACGGTGAGCCAAAATCAAAACCTGCATTAATCAAAAAAGTTCAAAAATTAAATAAAAAAACAAGTTTTTTTTAACTGAAAGTAAGGAACGACGTTAAAACTTAAAAACGAACAGAAATTATTCCGTATATGAAAGGGGCTGTCCCCTCCTCAACGTCTCGCTCTTTACGCCAAAGTTTAACTTTCTCATAAATCAATTTTTTTTTAAACAATAAAATTTTATTTTAATTGCAAATTTTGTCTTAATTAACTTTAATTAACATTAACTCCATTTAAAAATGGAGGGCAATTAGGCCCCCTCCTACGCTAATTTTTTTCCCATATTCACCTGATCAAAATTTTAAGATATTAATTTTAATGAACTTTAACGAAAATGATACCATCAGATTCAGCTTATCAAAGAACACTATTAAAGAAGTTTCAAACTCCTATCTGCAAAAAAATGTGGAATTTTGCATTTTTAATTAACTTTAACGAAAATCACACCATCACATTCAGTTTATCAGAGAACCCTATTAAAGAAGTTTCACGCTCCTATCTGCAAAAATTTGGAAATTTAGATTTTTTGCTCGAAAAAAGATCACGATGCGTGTTTTTTTTTCAGGGGTAATCGTTTCGACCCAGTGGTCATAGAATATTATGAGAGGGCTCATTCGAACGAAATTAAAAGTTCTAGTGCCCTTTTTAAGTGACCAAAAAACTGGAGGGCAGCTAGACCCCCTCCCACGCTCATTTTTTTCCCAAAGTCACTTGATCGAAATTTTGAGATAGCCATTTGGTTCAGCATAGTTGAAAAATGTAAAAACTATGTCTCTAAGGATGACTTAACCCCCCCACAGTCCAAAAGGGAAGGGCTGCAAGTTTCGAACTTTGCCCATTGTTTACATATAGTATAGGTTATTGCGAAGTATACAGACATTTTCCGGGGGGATTTTTTCTGGTAGGGGGGGGGGGGGGGGGGAGGGGTTCACATGGGAGGATCTTTCCATAGAGGAATTTTGCATGGGGAAGGGAATTTTTCATGAAGAGGGTACCGGATTTCCCAGCATTATTAAAAAACGATCAGAAATTAAATTTAAAAAAAAAAAAACGTTTCTGCAACTGGAAGTAAGGAAGAAAATGAAAAACGTATGCTAACAGAAATTATTACATATATTAGGGTATTCACCCTGTCGTCAATACCTCGCACTTTACGCTGAAGTTTTTCTTAGTACTTTCAAAAGAGCTTTTTATTCTAACTAAATGACCTTTGTGATTTTCAAACAGTTCGTGGTAACGAACTGTAAGTAAGGAGCGACCCAGCTCAATGGTAACCGAAACTCTAAAAAACGGAATTCTGATACCAATAGATACATCAAAAGAATCAGGTTTTAATTCTGATTTCAAATATATAAGTTTCGTCAAGTTTACTCTTACCCATCAAAAGTTACGCGCCTGAGAAAATTTGACTGATTTTCGAAAAAAGGGGGAAAGACCCCCCTAAAAGTTATAGAACCTTAGTGAAAATCACACCATCATATTCAGCGTATCAGAGAACTCTACTGTAGAGGTTTCAAGCTCCTATCGACAAAAATGTGGAATTTTCCATTTTGTGCCAGAAGAAAGATCACGGATGCGTGTTTATTTTTTTTATTTTTTTTTCCAGGGGTAATCGTATTGACTCAGTGGTCCTAGAATATCGTAGGAGGGCTCATTGAAACGAAAATTAAAAGTTCTAGTGCCCTTTTTAAGTGACCAAAAAAATGGAGGGCAACTAGGCCCCCTCCCACACTCATTTTTTCTCTAAATCACCCAATTAAAATTTTGAGATAGCCATTTTGTTCAGCATAGTCGAAAATCTAATAAATATGTCTTTTAGGATGACTTAATCCCCCACAGTTCCCAGGGCAAGGGATGCAAGTTATGAACTTTGCCCATTGCTTACATATTGTATTGGTTATTGGGAAGTATACAGACATTTTCAGGAAGGATTTTTTTCTGGTGGGGGGGGGGGGGCTGGAGGAGGGGGGGTTACTCGGGAGAATCTTTCCGTGGAGGATATTTCTTTGGGGTAAGGGACAATTCTATGAAGGGGGCGCCGGATTTCCAAGTATTATTTTAAAAACGATCAGAAATTAAATTAAAAAAACAAGTTTTTTCAACTGAAAGTAAGAAGCAACATTAGAACTTAAAACGAACAGAAATTATTACGTATATGAGGGGGTTCTCCCCCAAGTCAATACCTCGCTCTTTACGCTACAGCTTTTTTTTAGTACTTTCAAAAGAGCTATCTATTCTAATTAAACGGCCTTTGTGATTCAGGGGTTTGTGAATTAAATTTTTTTTAACTTTTAACGTTAAGAGCGTGGTATTGACTAATGGGAGAACCCCTCATATACGTAATAACATATACGTAATAATAAAAAAAAACATTAAAAAAAACAAGCGATACGGCTCAATAGTAATCGAAACTTTAAAAACGGAATTTTGATGTCAATAAATGTATCAAAAGAATGGGCTTATAATGCTGATTCTAAATATATAAATTTTATTAAGTTTAGTATTACTCATCAAAGGCTACGAGCTTGAGAAAATTTACCTGATTTTTTAAAGAGGGGGGAAACATCCCCTACAAGTGAAAGAATTTTAATGAAAATCACACCGTCAGATTCAGCGTATCAAAAACCCTATTACATAGGTTTCAAGCTCATATCTGCAAAAATCTGCAACTTTGTATTTTTTGCCAGAAGAAAAATATACGAATATAGAAGTTCGTTACGTAAGTTAATTTGTAAATTACGTCAGAACCAAATTTAGAGACAGCCATTTAGCAAAAGAAAAGTAAAATTTTTATGCAAATTTTGTTTACTTATTCAATGACGGTGAGCCAAAATAAAAGCTGCATTAACTAAAAAACGATCAGAAATTAAATAAAAAAACAAGTTTTTTAAACTGAAAGTAAGGAGCGACATTAAAACTTAAAACGAACAGAAATTATTCCGTATATGAAAGGGGCTGTCCCCTCCTCAACGCCTCGCTCTTTACGCTAAAGTTTTTCATTGTTCAAAAAAAAAATAGAGTTGTGAGAAAGTCAAAGTTTAGCGTAAAGAGCGAGGCGCTGAGGAGGGGACAGCCCCTTTCATATACGGAATAATTTCTGTTCGTTTTAAGTTTTAATGTCGCTCCTTACTTTCAGTTTAAAAAACTTGTTTTTTTTATTTAATAAGATCTAAAACCGAACTGGCTTACAATGACAAAACCAAAGAAGTAAATCTTAAAAAAATGATTCTATGACGAGTGAACACTGAAAATGAAAACTCTCATAACTATAGTAAATTATCGGAGTATTTACTATACTTTTGAACTTTTGAAAATACTAGGGGATACCTCCAGTTCATAAGTTTGTTATGACATTCCACCAGTAAAAGTGGATAGCAATTTCACCATAGTACACCATAGTATAACTATAGGATTATGGGATATTTCGGTAAAGTTGCAGCATAGCGGCTCTCCAGAAGAGGCACACTAGAACAAAAAGAGAGGCATTTTTAGATGGCTAATTTTATGCTCATTTTAGGGTTTAAGTCAAGTTCGTGAAAATTCACCCCTCCCCCCCCCCCTAGTGGTCCTATATATAGCCAAGCAAACTAAAGAAAAAACACACTAAAACAATCAAAATCTTGCTCATAATGTTCAGCATATTTATATTAATCCGATTATCATATTTCCTTCTATTATTATTAACTTTTTTAACTGATTTAAAATAGTATTTTTTGGTCCAATATATTCAGCACGATCCCTTAGGCTAAACTGGATATTTCGAGCCTACACAGAGCAACCGGTCTTACAATGGATCAGACAATTGGAAGAGCAACAAACAAATACATTATTGAGGCTATGTATGGGTCCAACGGGGGGGGGGGGGGGAGAATTGTCAGAGCAATGACCATTATGTTGAAAAGGAGCATACAATACGGAATCTAATAGAACCATTTTGATTTTATGTTAGCTTTGTATATAGCCTAGGACTATATAGGGGACCATCAGGCGGGGTGGGGTGAATCGTCACAAACGGAATTTCAACCATAAAAAAGATCATAAAATCAGAAATCCAAAAACGCCTCTCTTCTCGTTCTAGCATGTCTCCATCAGGAGAGCCGCCATTCTGCAATTTTAGCAATACTTCTTAAGGAAAATCAAAGAATGCACATCAACAAAAACAACTTCCTCGTCGACAGAGCTTCCATTTCAGTTTTGATTGTCAGGCAAACCCCTTCAGCTCTACTTAGTTCCCTCTTTATTTCCTCAGCCGTTCGCCCATTCCTTAGAATGTCTCCACGTCGCCTCAACTGGAGATGTAAACTTCTTTGGAGACGGAACTAAGATTTTAAGAAGGTGTTGTTCGACACCAGACAATTAAAATAGCCGATTTTCCTAACTCAAGAGAAAATGACCAAGTGAAAACTGAGCCATATAGTACCAAAGGTATACTAAAGAAAACTGATCTCTTTCTGTGGATGATTGAATTTTGTAGACCAATCTTAGTCCTGACAGGAATTTTGAAGACGCTAAATTTCAGCTGTGGGAAGGGGGGGGGGGGGCAAACTATGGTCTTGGGGGGGGATAGTTGCCACCCATACCCCATAGCAAATTACGACCCTAAACATCACCCTTAATTAACCTATGCTTAAATATGCCTTGAATTAAGGTAGCAGAGGTTTTACAACTTAAAGCTGTGCTGCTTGACTTTGTTTTCTTTAAGCTTTGATTCCAAGATTAAGTGCTCTTTGGTGCATATATTTATGAAACCGATATTAAAAATAAGAAGCATAAACTTTTAAGCTTCAAAAAATAGACAGCTTTGATGCTACAGACTCTTGAAATTATATTTATCTTTTTTTCTAAAAAAAATTATCTGCCTTTGTTTAAAACGGCTGTTCATTAAGAACATTTTGGCATTCACATTTTAATAGTGTTTAATGACGCTTTTTTCATGCTGTTGTCTTTTTTTGGTGTTTTTTTTTTTTTTAGTTCTAGGTTTATTTTACTTTAATAAAGGAAAACGAATGTGAAACCAAAATTCTCGGGCTTTATTATTTATTTTATTACCTTAGAAAAAAAAGTTTCTATATTTTTCTATATATCATTTTATTTATATATGAAAAGGCATTGAGTATAAGAAAACAACGTTTCAAAATATTTGAATTCGTGGTTTTATATGGACTATCTTTTATTGTATATATCTTAGAACGTGTTTGCAGCTCCAACATATCCGGCGCTCAGCTGTATCCAGACATAGCCCTTAATGAACACCAAAGAATCTATTTCCATACAGACAATTTCTCTATGCAAAGCGTTTCACCATCTCAATTTCGATTGGATCGTAAACCACAGCACCTCAATTCTATCAATCCCGTTCTTCTTCTTCTTTTTGAGTAGGCTAGTGCCAATCCCAATTTCTTAAAGGTTTCCACAAAGGCGTTTTTGAATAGTTCTGCCCTTCCCCTAAATTAAAGTAAACCCAAGACTTTAAACCAAAATCCCTAACTTATTAAGCAAGGTAGTCGTGAGAAATATTTCCACATGTTTTTTCTTTATCTATTTTCCGGGAAGTTTTTAATTTAACCCTTACGTTAAAGACAAGCACGGTCCTTCCTGATAATGGTAATAATAATAATAATATAATAAAAGGAAACACTGAGATTCAGTTGGATTCCACTTGAGTTAAACGAGGGTTAAGTTAAACAAAGGTTGGGTTACACGCTCACCGCAGTAATCGGCATCAAACTGGCAAAAAGCATAGGCCTACAAGTTCAAAAAATTCAATTTTTTTTCAGGTAAGCTTCGAAATAATAAGTAGTCAATAGCCTAAAGTTATCAATACTTTGTAACAGAAGCATTTCCAGAAAAAATTGCTGTTAAAGAGAATAAGTACAGAATATCCGTAAGATCAAGTTTAACACGAGGAGTTGTAGCCTGCACATTATACTGTAAAGTAGTAATCGATATCAATCCTTCATAAGACAAAAAATATGTGTAGAAAAATATATAGACCATCTGAAGCAAAATAAATATAACCAGAGTCATGAATATATGGAGTACCAAGCTGTATTTTTTACACTCACTGTGCATACTAACAGCTTCATTGAATCGTATCAGGCACGCAGCGGGATCTAGGGCGCAGCCTCTAATGAGCACCAAACAATCTATTTCTCAAAAACATTTCCCTGTGCCGAGTTGGCTTCCAGTTCAATCCTAATTTGATTGTCAACCAAAGCATCTCAGTTCAACTCGAACCTCTTTGTATTTCTGAGCAGTGCTGAATTCAAATCCTTACAGCGTTTCAAGTCGTCTCGACTAAAGGGTAGGGTGGCTTTTTTGAAAAGTTCTAGCGTGCCCACAATATTTGAGATAATTCATATTTTTTAAATTCAAATTCTGTTTACAAATGTCATGAGAAACATTTCCCCTCTAGATGTATTTTTTGAAAATATTTTCAGCAAAACTCTTCACCAGATGTTAATTATAGTCTTTCACGTTTTTATGGGAAAAGAAATACCTTGAAATAGATTAAGGGTAGAATATCAGTAAAATCAAGTTTAGTACGAGAAATTGACAAGTCTTCATCTTGTTAAGCGGCAACGGTAGCGACCATGTCAAAAATAAAAAGCATAAAAAAAACATAATGAACGTCCGTCACCTAAACCAAAAACTTATAGGGCTACAAACATCTAGTTTCAAGGTTTATATAGAATATGATATTTTCTTTTTTACACTCCTCGAAAATTATCTGCAGCTCCAATAAATCCTAAAAGCATACAGCTGGATCTAGGGATAGACCTAAATGAGCGTCTCTATTTC
This sequence comes from Artemia sinica, assembly GCA_027921565.1. Lineage (NCBI taxonomy): Eukaryota > Metazoa > Arthropoda > Branchiopoda > Anostraca > Artemiidae > Artemia > Artemia sinica. The sequence goes on from JAPEVW010000351.1 coordinate 122,903, forward strand.
CCTCAAAAAGATTTCCCCGTCCAAAGTGCTTCTATTTCAGTTCTGATTAGATTGTCAACTAAAGCACTTCGTCTCTACTTGATTTTTCTCTTCTCTCTTCTTCAGAGCAGAGTCCCGATCCTTACGCTGTTTCTACGTCGTCTCAACTAAAGGCGGATTTTTTGAAAAGCTCCAACCTGTCTTTATATAAGTTCAAATTGTATTTGAGATAGGTAGTGGAGTTAAAATAGAAACTGATAATGCTAGAATTATTTACAGTTTTAAGAACAAGACGACCAACAAGGTTGAAGCAAATATTGTTTATGTTGCTTATTATAATTATTGTTTATTATATTATTTATTATTATCTATTATATATTATATACTTATTATATATTATTGTTTATTATAAATGGTGTTTATTATAATTATATATTGTCAGAAGAAATAGTTTTTCTACTGCATGCTTCTAAGGGGATGGGGAAATTTTGTTCTCACCGGAAGAGGGTAATGCTTATTCCAAACATTAAAAATTTTTCACGTTTTGTGCATTGTTGGTCTTGATGCGAAAACAGAAATTCCAGGCTTAAAAGTCAAAGCCTCTATTTCCATAAAAACAATTTCCTCATGCAAAGTGCTTTTATTTCAGTTCTGATAGGACTGTCAACCAAAGCCACTACGGTTCTACTCAATTTATTTCTTGTTTCTTTCTGAGCATTACCGAATTCCTATCCTTAAAATGTTTCTATTTCGTCTCAACTGAAGGTATATACTTATATTGAAACGGAGATAGTATCCTTAGATGTTTTGTTGGATTTGCAAAGAGAGAGGAGAAAAAAAAACTTGAAAATACAGAAATCACGCAATCAATCTAAATAATTTAAGTTTCTCGTGGTACAGGTGAAGCTGCCAAACAAACAAAGTGATAAGATCATGGATAAAGGGGAAAATGCCACAAACAAGACAATTCAATGCATAGTACAATCAAGAACCAATCTTCATTATAATAATAGGAACAATTTTTTTGGAAACAGCCATTAAGATACTTCTTAATTCAAAGCCTAGATTTATGTTTTCATAGGAAGTGAGATCTAATAGGCCTACTAATTAAGCTCATTGAACATCTTCAGAATTTAAGTTAATTCGGCAAATGTTAGACGCCACGTAAATTCGTGTCGGAACAGAGTTCCACAGTTTTTACTAGCTATTCAAATGCTTAAAAATCTGTTTTGCAAAATTTAAGGGAATATTTTTATTTTTCAAAGGAAAACACATTTTCAAAGGAATCGTCTTGAAACCATACCCTTAAGAAGAAAGGTGTATTTTTTTTGCAAAAAACAAACAAAACAACAGCAAGAGGTGATTAGTAGCCTTTGTATTTACAATCTGCTCAGTTATAACCACATTACTTGTATAGATCAACTCGTTAATATTATACCGTCTTCACAGCTTGGCTTCAGTTAATCAAAGGGATGCATGTAACACACCGTAATACTTTACGGGAGTGAAAAACTAAAAATTGGGTAAAGAATTTCTTAGACCACACTACTTTTCCATTTAGAAAAATTTTAAGAGACAAAAAAGGGGTTAAATTTAAATAAAGCAGTGGAACAAAAACATAAAAAATTTCAAATAATAAAAAAATCCGAATATTTCGACTCCACGTTCGGGAGCCTTTTCGTTTCCGACGGGAAAAAACTTAAAGGATTTTTTTTTTTTATATAAAACCATCTAAAAAACCGACAAATAACACGCAGAGAGAAAAAAAAAGAACAAACAACCACAAAATAAGCAAATAAATATAACTTTTTTTCTATTGTGTGGTAGTTGTCTATTTCTAGATGTTTTTTTTTATTATTATTATTTCTTTTTCCTTAAAGTTTTTTTTTTCCGTTGAAAAAGGCTCCCGGACGTTGATCCAAAATATTCAGATTTTTCATTATTTGAAGTTTTTTTTGTTCGTATGTTTTGTTCCATTGTTTTATTTAAACTAAACCCGTTTTTTTTCTCCCTTTAATTTTTAAATTAAAGTTTTTTTCTAAAAACTGGGTGTTTCAGTTCTTACCAACGAATAGTCGCTCGTTCAAGCAATATTTTTGTAACAAATGGAATGAGAATGAAATGGACTAAATTAAGAATGGAGTACAAATAGAATTAGTCCTACGGAATACGATAGAACCAATGTTGGCATCAAAAGCTCCAGGTATGGTATGGTATTGTATGGTAAATTAATGGATGGAGAATCGTATGAATGGGGAAATCGTTATAAAAAAAAAAAAAAAAAAAAAAAAAAAAAAAAAAAAAAAAAAAAAAAAAAAAAAAAAAAAAAAGTACTAGGAGAGAAAAAATTATGTATGTGAGGAATTAGAAAAGTGGAAAGCTATAGAATCTGAAGTAAGAGGTAAGATAGATAGGTAGTTAAGTGAAGGAAATAATAGTGAAATCGGGAATTAGATCACAAATAAGCAGGGAGTCTTAATCAACAAAAAAAAGAAGAAAAAAAAAAAAGAAACAGGATTGATTTTTATTTTATTTTCAGGAGTATGAAAAGAAAACAATAACCGGTTTGATTCTATCCATTAGATGAAGTGAAGTATCACCAGCCCATCATCAAGAAAACGAAAAAGAAGAGGAAAGGAGGACCAAATACCGCTTGATAACAGAAAGAAAAGGATAAGACTTTAAAATATGCATTAGAAAAGGATTTTGTATATTTTCAATATTATAGTTTATTTTTGAATAAAAAAAAAATCTCCAGGTTCTATTAACTCTGGATTTAAAAAAAGGAGATACGAATAAAACATTCTGAAATATAACAGCAACAAAAGTTCTAACTATTTTGAAAATCAAATAAGACAAAGGAAAACGAAGTGGACCTCTTGTTAATAGGATGGGTAATGAATCTCGATTATAAAACAAGATTGTATAATGCCTATTGAATTACAGTAGACGAACTAGAACTAGACATATTTATTCAGCTAATCCACTTTTGGCTTACTTTAGTTTCCTTCCAATTTTTTTGGCAACAAATGTAAGCCTAGTCACAGTTCACAAAGAGATGTAGGCTTTCAAAAAAGAAGATACAACCCAATTTAGGAAAAAAAAATATGATTATCCTGAGAACTAAATAAGATAAAGGGATAGAGCAGTCGACCGTGCGCACCTTGTTTAATAGAATGAGTTATACATACTAGCATAAAAAAAATGTTCTCATATAACACATTTTGAACTACTGCAGCGGAGATGATTCCAGACAGAAATTTTCAGTAGAACGACTTCAGGCTTACTTAGCTTGGCTGTTTTTTCAGCATTAACAGATTCAAACATCTTCATATTTCAGAAAAAAATATGCTGCATATCAGGAAAAAAGGAGTAAGGAAAAAGAATAAAAAAAAAATATTCAAGAAACTTCTAATTATCTTGGGAATTATACAAGATATGGGAAAAAGGATAGGGCTAGTCGACCATAAGCACCTTGTTTAATAGAATGAGTTAAAATATTAGCATAAAAAAAAATTCTCACATAACACGTTTTGAACTACTGCAGCGGAGATGATTCCAGACAGAAATTTTCAGTAGAACGACTTCAGGCTTACTTAGTAAGGCTGTTTTTTTTTTTTTTTTTAAGGGTAACAAATTCAAGTACCTTTATATTTCAGAAAGAGATACAACATTTCAGGAAAAGGAGAAAAGAAAAAAAAACTTGAAAATTCTGATTATCTTGAGATAGAAAATGGAAAAACGGATTAAATCTGCACTTAACCTAGATCCATATATATATCTCTTGAGGTAAATTCCATCAGCCATCTTATTTTTGTTTTCAGCGGTGACAAATTCAAGCATTTACAGCTTCCTCCACGTTTTTACAATGAAAGATATACTACTGCCGAGACCGAGGTAATATTTCAAGGATGTGTTATTCCATGTAAGAAAAATGAAATATAAAGAGCTGGGTATGAAAACTAAGCCATTCATCTAGAAAATGGCCGTTCCTTGTTAGATGGCTATTAGCCGTGACAGCCATCGAACAAAATAAGATTTAATGCGGCAAAACTATAACTAAAATGAAGAAGACCGCAAACAAGAATACAACAATGAAATATCCTGGTAAGTAATTCAATCAACAAAAAAAGATAATTTAAAGAACAATAATAAAAGCGCTTAAAAAGACAAAGAAAGTTGGGAAGAAACTATTAGAAAGTTTGGTTAAGTCCAATGATAATATTAATTAGGAAAAACTCATGCAAGAACTGTCAACGCTTCAAAATCGCATAGCTTTAACATATAAAAATAAATCTGACCTTAACGGATAAAGCGGTTAAGTCCTGTGGATTCGAAGGGATATCAATTAAAGCACGACAGCGACCAATAACAAGACTAGGGGCCGGTTCCTCCAATGACGAGATACTGAAAATTAAAATTAGTAGTTTATTGACTAAGTTACGAAGAAAGAAAAACAAATGTAGTTTTTTTTTTTTTTTTAGTAATAATAGTAGTTGTTAGTAGCTTTTAGTATTTTTTGCAATTTATATAGTTTAGTAGTTATAATAGTTTATAATTTATATAGGCAATAGTAGGTTTTGAATACTAGTTCTTATACAGCTTATAGTTTCGTAGTTAATAGTTTCTGTAGGTTATAGCAGGTTTGGCAGAGTAGTTGTTATATAGTTTTTGTAGGTTATAATAGGTTTTGTACAGTAGTTTTATAGTAGTTATAGTAGGCTACTTTAGTTTTTTTTTTTTTATCATCAAATGGAAGCCTTTCACTTAGCATTTTATAGACCAAACAACAAATAAATTGGATAACGGAAAAATCCTTTGAATTTGGAACCAAGACTGGGTCATAATTGGAACATTTATATCAGTTCAGTGGCCATGATTTTGCTGGAAGGGTGGGCAGCACAGTTTTTGGGGGTAGATTGGCCAAAAATTCATGAAAAATATAACGGTAAGTGTAGCAATTCGGGAACTTTGTGGCATAGGGGGGATTTATCCCAAAACAACACTTTTCAAAACCTAGTAGTGGATTCAAACAGTCCCATATCAAGCCACGTTCACACAGGAGCTTCAAGCATGTGCCTCAACTCCCGCTCCAAAAGAAACCCAAAGAACTATGACTCTTTCCTACAATTAAATTAAAAAAAACAAGTTTTTCAGCTGAAAGTAAGGAGCAACATCAAAACTTAAAACGAACAGAAATTATTACGTATATGATTGGGTTCGCCCCCTAGTCAATACCTCGCTCTTTAAGCCAAAGATTTTTTAGTACTTTCATAAGAGCTATTTATTGTAATTAACGGCCTTTGTGATTAAGGGGTCATTTTTAAAGAACTGGAACAAAATTCGAACTTTAGCGTAAAGAGCGAGGTATTGACTAGGGGGAGAACCCCCGAATATATGTATTAAAATATATGAATATAGAAAGTTCGTTACGTAAGTTAATTCGTAAGTTACGTATATTTATTACTAATAAAGACGTTCGTAAATAAAATTAAACAACTTTCGAGAAAGCCGTTTAACCAAATAAAAGTAAAATTAATATGCGAATTTTGTTTTAATTATTCATGTACGGTGAGCCAAAATCAAAACCTGTATTAATTCAAAAACATTCAAAAATTAAATAAAAAAAACAAGTTTTTTTTTATCTGAAAGTAAGGAGTGACATTAAAATTTAAAACGAACAGAAATTATTCCGTATATGAAGAGGGGTTGTCCCCTCCTCAACGCCTCGCTCTTTACGCTAAAGTTTGACTCTGTCTCCCAACTTTATTTTTTTAAACAATAAAAAACTTTAGCGTAAAGCGCGAGGCGTTGAGGATTATATTTTTCTTCTTATATTTTCACTTATATTCTCTAAAACAAACTCTTTGTTCTATTCTTATATTCTCTAAAACAAATCACTTATATTTTCTAAAACAAACCAACTAGTGAAGTATGTTTATATAATTCAGATAGAAATATAGGAGTAATTATGTGCGCAAAATCAAACTTACCAGATTACAATTCGATTATGAAAAATATATTTTGGTAGTTTGAATTCTTCTCCTCAAGTTATAACCCCTGTAATCTTAAGGAACATACATAGCTTAAACTAGTTGAGAAAAAGAGTGGAGGAACCTTTAAATAGACATTTGGTATCGACCGGATTGCACATTCAAACAGCTTTTTCAAGGGATTTCATTACTTTCATTCAATTAAATTTGCAAGTTTTGAGTTCGGCTGCGATTTTTTTTTTTTTTAAAGGGGGAAAAATAAGGATGAGTTGTCATGTAGCAGCGTGGCTTCTTTTAGAAAAAAGAAAAGAATACTGGAATTGAATCAGTTAAGAGAAAGGAAGAAATCTGTTCACCTGAACTTTTGCCGAGCTGATTTTACATTCATTTGACATGTTTTTTGGTTATACCATACCCCCCTCCCTCTTCCTCCACCCCTCTCCCTTAAACCAAATTAGCATCAACGCCAGACTAGAATCTTTAAATCAACATTTCATTTGCATAAGCAGGAATTTGGGGCCAAAGACGGAAGGGGGAGTTCCTCAAAGTCAAAAAACATGTGAATCTTAAAAAAAAAATGAGAGGGGTTCGTAAAGACATCGACTTTTCGGAAGGGGGTGGGTATAAAAGCCGTTCCTTGCGTAAGTGCCTGTGTTCGTTGTACTATTAGCTAACCTTAAACTCCGAGAATCAGATCCAGCATAATCACCACTATCTCGAGAGGACCGTTGACGGATATAATCTCCAGTATCCCAACATGCTTTATTCCATTTCATATTGCAACATTTTTCTTTGTCCGGAAATACAGAAAGCTCGTTACTGCACAATAGCTCTTCACTGGATATTCTTCCAGAAGACCCTGTAAATCAAACCTATTATTAACTTTAAGAAGCTAAAAGATTTTTTTTTTTACTTTCTTTTTTAGAATGGAGGGGACTTTACATCTCTTTTACAACAAACAGGGTGTTTAATATATTAAATAATGGTATGCTTTAGCCAAGATTCGATGCTCAGAACTGATATCAAGATCTTGAGAAAAATCCCTAGGAGTGACAACCCTGGTTAGGACGCCTGCCTAGTAGGAAGGAGGTTGTCGGTTTGTATCCCAATAATCAGCTATTTCAAAGGAATCAAATTAAAAAAATTGTTACTATTTAACTGTAAAACATGAATTAAAACTGAAATCATCAGTAGATTGAATATAAGGCTTGAAACTATTTTTTAACATACAGAGAAATAAAAATTCTTCGGAACCAAACCTAATTTCCAGCTGCATCAAATTGAAAGTGTTATTTATGCAAACTAATATGCTAAAATCTCATAAAAAGGTCATAATAATTAGAATAATTTATTTTTGATCAGAATTATTTGTCAAAGAGGGCAAATGAAGTCTTTTCAATTTCTTTCACAGACGATTTATTTTGAAAGCTTTCAAAATACGTAGTCACACCTCCAGTCTACTACTTTGAAACATGAAAATAAACGCGAATTTATGCTGCATTATCTTAGTAATTCAGGAAGCAATTCGGTTAACTGCACAAAAAAGGCGAAAAAGAAGATATATATTTAGTTTTTACTACGATATTCTATCTGACGGACAAGATTTCAGATGTTATTCGTATTTGCTTGTGTAAGATCTGAGACGATAACCCGCAAGCATTACTAAAATATAGCACAAGAATTTTAATTCATTCAAATTCTTATTTTATAATATGTGGTCTTATGCCCGAGTCAAACCATAGTCACAGCCATCGACTCAGCCATAGTAATTTCTAATTATATATTTTCGTTACTTTCTTTAGATAGTAATTAGAACAATTTTTTAATAGCCCATAAATATTTTCTTCTTTCTTCGGACAGATGTCCTTATTTTTCCTAAATTGAAAAGTTACAGCAAATCTTCAAACGAAAAAGAAGTTCTTTAGCGCAAGTCTTTTCTCAGTTTCTCCACTAATTTCTTCATAATTATCTACAAAATATTTATAATTTTTTAGTTTCACATATGCCTTTTCACAATTTGTTTTTCATAATTTTTTATAGTATATATATTTTTTTTAATTTTCCATGATATTTATGTGAAGCAAAATTTCTGAACTATTTGTTTCGTAATTTTTTAGTTTCAAATATTAGCTAAAGCCTTGAAAAGTAAAAAAAAAAAAAAATGAATGAACTTAAGGATGCTTTTTCTCCACTTCTCACTAATTTTTCATACAATTTTTCAGTTTTAATATATTGGCAAAGCCTTGAAAAGGAAAAAAACTGAAATGACTAGGAAGATAGTCTTTTCTATTTCTTGCACGGATGAAATTCAATTTGAAAGCTTTCAAAAGTAATTGCAGAAACTTTCCAATACAAGCACAGAAAATAAGTGCTTCATTCTAGGTCGTTTCCTTGTACAAAACGACACAGTGAATCAGCTTTCATTTCATTTCTCTCAAAAATTTGTTAAGACAAACGAACTGTCTGCAAAGAGTTAGATGATGTTCCTTTCTTAAATTGGATTGCATGAGTGAATTTGATAAATGAAATGAATAAAAATGTGCTTAAACGTATCTTTTTTTTACTGCCTTAGGTTTTGACATTAGCTTATATTCTTTTTTTTGTTACTTCAACATTATACTAAAAAATTAAATTAACAATTTTCAAAAATTAATTTTAAATGTTCAATTTATATTATGTATCTTCACTTGTCTCTTTCCTGCTGATCTTTCGCGCAGATTATATAAAAAATACATTTTTTTTTCAACTGAAAGTAAGGAACAACATCAAAACTTGAACCGAATTATTGCGTATATGAGGGGGCTGCCCAAGCCCGAAATCCAGGCTCTTTACACCTAAGTTTGACTTTTATCCCAAGAACGGCTGTCCAACATTAAGCCTGGTTATCATAGGCAGCGCTAAGTAAAGAACGATGTTGCCACAATGTATTATTTTTTTTTCTCCATACCCGGGCACTTCATATCGAAGGAGTTGTCGTAGAAACTTCGAAAAGGGCTCATTCGATTGGAAATTGGATTGGCTAGTGCCCTTTTTAATAGTCGAAGTGATAAAAGGGTAACTAGCCCCCCCCCCCCCCCCCAACGCACATCATTCCCCAAACACATCCAATCAAAATTTTGAGATAGCCATTATGTTTAGCGTAGTTAGTTTCCAGATAGAAAATATGTTTCTGAGGAGGACAATCCCCCACAACACTCGGGGCAAGAGTTTTAAGTTATGCCCTGAGGGCATATAAGAACGATGTTGACACAATGTACTACTTATTATTTTACTTTAGAGCAGGGCACTTCGTATCGAAGAACTTGTCGTAGAAACTTCGAAAAGGGTTCATTCAATCGGAAATTAGAGTTGCTTGTGCCCTTTTTAATAGTCGAAAGTGATTGGAAGGCAACTAACAACCCTTCCACGCCCACAATTTCCCGAAACACATCAAATCAAAATTTTGAGATAGCCATTTTATTCAGCGCAGTTGATTTCCACATAGAAATTATGTTTTTGAGGAGGACACTCCCCACAGCCTTCAGGGCAAGGATTGTCAGTTATGCCCTGGGGGCATATAAGATTTTTATAGAAGGCGTTGTCGTAGAAGCTTCAAAAAAGGCTCATTCGATTGGAAGTTCAAAGGGCTAGTGCCCTTTTTAATAGTCGAAAGTGATTGGAGGGCAACTAGCCCCCCCCCCCCCCCATGCCCACATTCCCCCAAACACATCCAATAAAAATTTTGAGATAGCCATTTTGTTCAGCGTAGTTGATTTCCAGACAGAAAATATGTTTTTGAGGAGGACACTCCCCCACGACCCTAGGGGCAAGGGTTTTAAGTTATGCCCTGGGGGCTTATAAGGTTTTTTATAGAAGGTGTTGTCGTAGAAACTTCAAAAAAGGTTCATTCGATTGGAAGTTCAAAGGGCTAGTGCCCTTCTTAATAGTCGAAAGTGATTGGAAGGCAACTAACCCCCCTCTCACGCCCACCTTTTCTCCAAACACATTCAATCAAACTTTTGAGATAGCCATTTTATTCAGTGTAGTTTTAAGTTCTGTAAATTAGGTCTTTGAGGATGACAACCCCCTCACAGCCCTCAGGGCAAAGGTTGTAAGTTATGCCCTGGGGACATATTAGGTTTTTATAGAACGCGTTGTCGTAGAAACTTCAAAAAGGGCTCATTCGATTAGAAATTGAAATGGCTAGTGCCCTTTTTAATAGTCGAAAGTAATTGGAAGGCAACTAACACTCCTTAAACGCCCATTATTTCCCCAAACACATCCAATCAAAATTTTGAGATAGCCATTTTGTTCCACGCAGTTTAAAGTTCAAGAAATTATACCTTTGAGCAGGACACTCCCCCCACAGTCTTCAGGGCAAGGGTCATAAGTTATGCCCTGGGGACATACAACTTTTTATTGAAATCTTTGTCGTAGAAACTTGAAAAAGGGCTCATTCGATTGAAAATTCAAAGGTCTAGTGCCCTTTTTAATAGTCGTAAAGCCTCTCTCGCCCACCTTTTCCCCAAACACATCCAATCAAAATTTTTAGATAGCAATTTGTTCAGAGTTGTTGATTTCCAGATAGAAATTATGTTTTTGAGAAGGACACTCCCCCACAGCCCTCAGGGCAAGGGTTGTAAGTTATGCCCTGGGGCATATAAGGTTTTTATAGAACGCGTTGTCGTAGAAACTTCAAAAAGGGCTCATTCGATTGGAAATTGAAATGGCTAATGCCCTTTTTAATAGTCGAAAGTGATTGAACGGCAACTAACCCCCTCTCACGCCCACCATTTTCCCAAACACATCCAATCAAAATTTTGAGATATCCATTTTGTTCAACGTAGTCGAAAGTTCTGGAAATTAGGTCTTTTAGGATGATAACCCCATCAGAGCCCTCAGTGCAAGAGTTGTAAGTTATGCCCTGGGGGCATAGAAGGTTTATAAAGAAAGTTGTTGTAGAAATTTCAAAAAGGGCTCATTTGATTGGAAATTGAAATTGCCCTTTTTAATAGTTGAAAGTGAGTGGAGAGTAATTTACCCCCCTCTCACGCCCATAATTTCCCCAAACACATTCAATCACAGTTTAGAAATATTCATTTTGTTCAACTTAGTTGAAAGTTTTGGAAATTATCTATTTAAGGATGACAAACCCCCCAGAGCCCCCAGGGCAAATGTTGTAAGTTATGCCCTGGGGGCATATAGGTTTTTATAGATAGAGTTGTCGTAAAAAGTTCAAAAGGGGCTCATTCAATTTTAAACTGAGAGGGCTAGTGCCCTTTTTAATAGTTGAAAGTGATTGGAGGGTAACTAACCCCCTCTCACGCCCACCATTCCCCCAAACACATCCAATCAAAATTTTTAGATAGCCATTTTGTTCAACGTTGCAGCAAGTTTTGGAAATTAGGTCTTTGAGGATCACCCCCCCCCCCTCAGCTCTCTCAGGCAAGGATTGTAAGTTATGCCCTGGGGGCATATAAGGTTTTTATTGAAAGTGTTGTCGTAGAAACTTCAGAAGGGCTCATTTGATTGGAAATTGAAATGACTAGTGCCATTTTTAATAGTTGAAAGTGATTGGAGAGCGACTAACGCCCCTCTCACGCCCACCATTTTCCCAGACACATCCAATAAAAATTTTAAGATAACCATTTTGTTTAACGTAGTTGAAAGTTTCTGGAAATTAGGTCTTAGAGGGATGACAACTACCCTAACAGCCCTTAGGAAAAGGGTTGTAATTTATGCCCTGGGGCATATAAGGTGTTTATAAAAAGCGTTCTCGTAGAAACTCAAAAAGGGCTCATTCTATTGGAAATCGAAAGGCCTTGTGCCCTTTTTAACAGTCGAAAGTTATTGGAAGGCTTGACATTTTTATAGTAGTGATCGATAAGGGTATAATGTATTATTTTTATGTTGTTGTTGCTGTTTAGACCAGGGCACTTCGTATCGAAGGAGTTGTCGTAGGAACTTAGAAAAGGGCTCATTCGATTGAAAATAGAAAGGGCTGATTCCCTTTTTAATAGTCGAAAGTGATTGGAGGGAAACTAATCCCCCTTCCCACACCTACCATCCCATTTGCCTTTATGTTTAAAAAATAAATGTTGCCTTGAGATTAAATCAAAATGCACTGTGTTAATGCTAATTCCCAATAAGGCATCTCAGCAGTATCCCAAGAATGACTGAGGGTATAATGTTCAAACTTTCGGGGCTACTTCTGCTCTTAAAATTTAACCAAATCAAAATAGCGTAAGTGTATCCAAGCTATCAAAGAAAGTAAATAATTTTTTTGCGAATGGTATCGAGTTTTCCATTTCAGGGCAACTAGAGGAGGTATAAAACTAGATTAAACACTACTATTTGTGTCCAGATTTTTAAAAGGGTGTATGTTGTTTAAAATTGCTGAAAATTTTTCTCCAGCATACAAATAGCAGGCCAGACTATAAATTCTTAAAAAAAAAACTAAATGATTTTAATTAATATTTTCTTTTTCCCCGAAAAGAGTATGTCAATATAAAACGAACAGAAAATTAAAAAAAAAAACATTTTCACAAAATAAGTTTTTCAAAGAAAAGTAAAGAACTCCATTAAACAAAAAATGAGCAAAAATAAAATCAAATAATCTACCAAGCATGAAACTACCACAAATCAGCATCGATAAATAAATGAAACCCAAAACGAACAGAAATTATAATAAATAACCGAGTCAAACTCAAAACGAGCAGAAATTAACATAAGTTGGGCTCAAAACCCCTATGCCTTCCCAAGGCCACAAACATTATTTGCACTTTACTGAAAAAAATACAAATGAATGTGCATTGTCAGTTTAATATACATTTACTGATATTTAGAAATCAAAATGTTAATATTATTTGATTTAACATTATATTTTTTCAGCCCAACTTATGTTTTGAGCCCAACTTATGAGCCCAACTTATGTTAATAAGTTGTCCAATGATTAATGATGAAATAGCGTAAAAGTTTGTCCAATGATTAACATAATTTATCTGACACTTAATTTTTTATGTGTAGTAACAAGTGACTAAAGCAATCGAATATATCTGGAAGAAATAAATGGCAGAAGACTAGCTACGACAAATTTGAAACGTGAGATCAATTCGCGAATGAAAGAACATAGTTGCAAAAGTGTTTCCCCTTTATTTTATAAATGGACCACATTTTCTCAGGCTCGTAACTTTTTTTTTTTGTTTATTTAAAATTTGTAGTCGGTTCTTTTAAAGTGAAGTAAAGGCCATACGGCTCCAATGTTTTATTATTATTATTATTATTTATTTATTATTTTTTTTTCCCAGAGGCCCTTCATATGGAAGGGGTCGTCGTAGAAACTTCAATGGGGGCTCATTCGATTGGAAATCGAGAGTTGTAGTGCCCTTTTTAATAGTCGAAAGTGATTCGAGGGCAACTAGCCCCCCCCCACGCCCATCATTCCCCCAAACACATCCAATCAAAATTTTAGAGATAGCCATTTTGTTCAGCGTAGTCGATTTCCAGATAGAAAATATGTTTTTGAGGAGGACACTCCCCCACAACCCTCAGGGCAAGGGTTTTAAGTTATGCCTTGGGGGCATATAAGGTTTTTTATAGAAGGTGTTGTCGTAGAAAGTTCAAAAAGGCTCATTCGGTTGGAAATTCAAAGGGCTAGTGTCCTTTTTAATAGTCGAAAGTGATTGGAGGGTAACTAGCCCCCCCCCCAACACCCATCATTCCCCCAAACACATCCAATCAAAATTTTGAGATAGCCATTTTGTTCAGCGTAGTTGATTTCCAGATAGAAAATATGTTTTTGAGGAGTACACTCCCCCACAACCCTCAAGGCAAGGGTTTTAAGTTATACCCTGGGGGCATATAAGGTTTTTTACAGAAGGTGTTGTCGTAGAAACTTCAAAAAAGACTCATTCGATTGAAAATTCAAAGGGCTAGTGCCCTTTTTAATAGTCAAAAGTGATTTGAGGGCAACACCCCCCTTTCACGCCCACCTTTTCTCGAAACACATCCAAAAAAAAATTTGAGTCATTTTATTAAACGTAGTTTTAAGTTCTAGAAATTAGGTCTTTGAGGATGACAACTCCCTCACGGCCCTCAGGGCAAGGGTTGTAAGTTATGCCCTGTGGGCATATAAGGTTTTGTATAGACAACGTTGTCGTAGAGACCTCAGAAAGGGTTCATTCGATTGGGAATTTAAATGGCTAGTTCCCTTTTTAATAGTCGAAAGTGATTCTAAGGCAACTGACACCCCTTCCACGTCCACCATTTCCCCAAACACATCCAATCAAAATTTTGATATAGCCATTTTGTTCAACGTAGTTGAAGTTTCTGGAAATTAGATGTTTGAGCAGGACACTCCCCCCGAAGTCTTCAGGGGCAAGGGTTATAAGTTATGCCCTGGGGGCATATATGGTTCTTATGGAAGGAATGCTCGTATAAACTTCAGAGAGAGCTCATTTGATTGGAAATTGAAAGTTCTAGTTCACTTTTTAAGCGCAAAAAGATATTGGAGGGAAACCAGCTCCCCCCCCCCAAATGCATCCAATAGAAATTTTAAGATAGCTATTTTGTTAAAAATAGTTCAAAGATCATACAACAAAAATTTCGGTGTCGATACAACCACCAGGGCCCGGGGGCAGGCGTTGTAAGTTATGCCCTGGGGCATGTATGGGTCTTATGGAAGGGATGCTCGTATTAACTTCAAACAGGGATCATTTGATTTGAAATTGAAAGTTTTAGTTCACTTTTAAGAGTCAAAAGAGATTGGAGGGCACCTAGCCCCCCCCCCCTCCACGCCCTTTTTCCCTCAAACCTATCCGATACGAACTTTGAGATAGTTTTTTTTTAAATAGTTCAAAGACCATATAACGAAAACTCAGGGGTCAAAACAGCCCCCCAGGGCCTGATGGCAGGTGTTTTAAATTATGCCCTGGGGGAATATGTACCTCTTATTGATGGGATGCTCGTAAAGAATTCAGAGATGGCTCATTTGATTGGAAATTGAAAGTTCTAGTTAAGTTTTTTAGAGTCAAAAGAGATTGGAGGGCAACTAGCCTCCACCCCACGCCCCTCTTTCCCCAAATGCATCCAATAAAAAATTTGAGATAGCCATTAAGTTAAGAATTTCTTAAAAGTCAGATATCAAAAACTCAGGTGTCGTCACAACACCCCAGGGCCCTGGGGCATGCGTTGTAAATTATGCCATGGGGCATATATTGTTCGTATGAAAGGGATGCCCGTATAAACTTCAGAGAGGGCTCTTTCGATTGGATATTGAAATTTTGAGTTCACTTTTTAATAGTCAAAAGAGATCCGAGGGCAGCTAGCCCCCCCCCCCCCACGCCTTCTTTTTCAAAAAACATCTGATTAAAATTTTGAGATAGACGTCTTGTTTAAAAAAAAATAGTTCAAAGGTCGGATAAGAAAAACTCCGATGTCAATACTATCCCCCAGGGCACAGGGGAAGGCGTTCTAAGTTATGCCCTAAGGGCATGTATGGTTCTTATGAAAGGGATGCTCGTATAAACTTCATAGAGGACTCATTGAATGGAAATTGAAAGTTCTAGTTCACTTTTTAAGAGTCGAGAGAGTTAAACTAGCCCCCCCCACACGCTCTTTTTCCCCAACCCCTTCTGCTACAAATTTTGAGATAGCCAGTGTTTTGGAAATTGTTCAAAAATTAGATAACAAAAACGCACCCCAGAGCCCTGGGATAGGCGTTGTAAGTGTTGTCCTGGGGTATATGGTTCTTATGATAGGGATGCTCGTATAGACTTCAGAGGGGGCTCATTTGATTGGAAGTTCTAGTTCAATTTTTAAGAGTCAAAAGATATCCGAGGGCAACTAGCCCCCCCCCCCCCCTCACACACCCTTTTCTCCCCAAGCCCATCTGGTAAAATTTTTATAATAGCCATTTCATTAAAAATAGTTCAAAGGTGAGATAAGAAAAACTCCTGTGTCGACGGAACCCACCAGGGCCCGGAAGCAGGCGTTATGAGTAATGCTCTAGGGGCATATATAGTTCTTATGGAAGGGATGCTCGTATAAACTTCGGAGAGGGCTCACTTGATTTGAAATTTCTTGTTCACTTTTTAAGGGTCAAAAGAGATCGGAGCGCAACTAGTCCCCCCCCCCCCCTCCTCCACGCCAAAAATGCATCAGATAAAAATTTTGAGATAGACATTTTATTAAAAATAGTTGAGAGTTCTGATAACAAAAAACTCCGGTGTCGACACAGCCCCTCAGGGCCCGGGGGTAGACGTTGTAAGTTATGCCCTGGGGGCATATATGGTTGTTATGGAAGGGATGCTCGTATAAAATTCCTAGAGGGCTCATTTGATTGGAAATTGAAAGTTGTCATTCACTTTTTAAGAGTCAAAAGTGATTGGACGGCAGCTAGCCTCCCCCCACACTCCATTATATTTTTTTCCCAGAGCCACTTCATATAGAAGGGGTCGTCGTATAAACTTCAAAGGGGGATCATTCGATTGTAAATCGGGAGTTCTAGTGCCCTTTTTAAGAAACAAAAAGTGATCAGAGGGCAACTGCCCCCCCCCTCTCCCCAAGCCTTTTTCCCCAAATACATCTGATAAAAATTTGAGGTAGCCATTTTGTTAAAAATAGTTCAAAGATCATATAACAAAAAATTCTTTACGTATGGTCATTTCATTAAAAATAATTCAAAGATCCTGTGTCACCCCCCCCCCCCCACAGGGCCGGGGCAGGCGTTGTAGGTATTGCTCTGGGGGCATATATCGTTCTTCTGGAATGTAAGCTCGTATAAACTTTCAGAGAGGGTTCATTTTAATGGAAATTAAAAGTTATTGTTCATTTTCTCAGAGTGAAAAAAGATCAGAGGGCAACTAGCCCCTCCTGCCCTCCACGTCTTTGGGTGTATCGTATGGATAAACCCATCCGATAAAAATTTCAGGTGACTATTTTGTTAAAAATAGTTCAACCATCAGATATTAAAACTCCAGGGTCGACACAACCCCCAAGGGCCCAGGGATAGGCGTTGCAAGTTATACTCTGGGGATATATATGGTTCTTTTAGAAGGGATACTCGTATAAACTTCAGAGAGGGCTCATTTGATTGAAAATAGAAAGTTCTAGTTCACTTTTAAATAAGTTATTTTGTTTAAAGTGAAAAAAAAAATCAAAACAGTGTCATTTCTTTTTTGTAAAATAAAAAAAAAAAAAAGAAGAAATAGATCTTTAATTCTTTGTTTAAAAAATTAAATTTAGTTGCACTTAAGAAAGTAGCTCCTGGCAAGTAGCTACGACACAAAAGGTTAACTGAGCGGACAGGTTTGTGTATCGCCATACTTGTGGAAAATTTTGCCTGCTCAACAGAAATGTGCCGTTAGACTTATGGATTTATTTGACCTGTCCCTAACTAAAAAGCCACTCATTACTCAGAAATAAATGGAAATTTCGAAAAGAGATCATGTCTTGTGTAGGTACGATATATGGTATTATAAACTAAGTTTGTTTTCATTTCAAAAATTTTGTGAAGAATTACCCTGAATTCTCTTAGAGAAATATTTTCATTTGTCTTTCTTCCTCTTTGGATGTACAATTTTACGTGTGGAGAGAATATTACGATGGAATTGTAAACAATTCTTTCATTAATTAAGATTTTAGGGAATAAATATGAGCATATGTATATTAAATAGACAATGCACATTTTTTTTCAGTAAACTCATTTGAATTTTTTTTTTCAGTAAAATACAAATTATATTCTGGCTTTTAGAAAGCATAGGGATTTTGACCCCTACTCATATTAATTTATGCTCGTTTTGAGTTTGACTCTAATATTTATTTTAATATTTGTTCAATTTGGGTTTCATTTATTTATTGATACTGATTTGGGGTAGTTGTATGCTTGGTAGATTATATGATAGTCCGGACGCCAGGTGTTCAAAGGGTGAATCATAACACGACGGAATGGGGCTGCTACGAGAATTAGCCTACCCTCCACCCCCTAAATTGACCATGTGGATTCAAAAATACCAATGGCACTTGCTTGCGAGTGAAACTTGACATTTTATATATTTTGGTGTTTCATGCAAGAAATGCATGTTCCACAAAGTTTGAGGTGCAGTTTTCCGCTCAAATAGAAATGCCTAGAAGCCATAGAATGTTTCCATAACAAACCAACACGATTAGTTAGAAAAAATGGCAGAGTTAAAAAAAATGGCAAAACTATATGAGTCTTGAACAGTCTTGGAAAGTATAAACAAAATCAAATTGAATATTAGATATGTAGTGATATTAATTGTTGAAAGATCCATCAGTTCAAGATATTTTTTTTCACTGTAATTTTATTTTCATTTTCAATGCTGTAAGAACTGGAAAATAATAAATTTGTAATATAAGAGTAATTCGTTTTCAGTGAAGCACCAAATGACGCAGAAGGCTTTAGGTTTTTACAGTTAAAGAAGGGGCAGTATACAAATTTTGTTTGTAGTGAAACTATATTTGTCTTGACTAATCTTGAAAAGAACTAATAAATTAAACTGAATATTTGATGCATAATGATATAATTGCTAAAAGCTCATCACTTCAAAATTTTGCTGAAATTTTAATATTTATTTTCAATATTAAGTACAAAAGAAAACATTTGCATATAATTCGTTTTCAGTAAAGCGCCAATGACGCAGTAGGTTTTAGGCTTCTGCAGTGAGGCAATACCCAAACTCTTGTTTGTAGTTATTTTTATTTGATTCAAACTTGATTTGCATATTCAATTTAAGTTTCACTCGTTTTAAGATTTATTTATTCATTTACATTAATAATATTGTGTGTTTGTTTGCATTGATTGTTATTTAATTTCTGTTCGTTTTAAGTTTCATTTATACTTTAATAGCAAAATATTTGTTTTCGTTTTAAGCTTGATTTTCATATTCAATCTAAGCATTACTCGCTTTAAGATCTATTTATTCATTTATATTATTACTTGTTGTATGTTTTTTTGCAATGATTGTTTATTTAATTTCTGTTCGTTTTGGGTTTCATTTATTCTTTAATAGTAATTTCTGATCGTTTTGAGTTTGAATTTTAACAGGTATTTGTATCTCCTGAGCTTAAGTTTAAAACGGCCTTTACTTTTCTTTGAAAAACTTATTTTTCGGAAAGTTTTTTTGATTAATTTTGTTCGTTTTTGATTGCAAAAAGTTTCAAGTTTTTTATGGCATGGGGGGGGGTACTTACTGTCCGATTATTCTTGACTTTAAAAAACGGATCTAGAACTTTCAGTTTAAATCGAGTGAGGCTTTTTTCAAAGTCTATACGATTACCTCTTTGATAAAAACCTTATATATGAACAATAGACAGCTTGCATAACTTGTGGAAAGCGATTGACAACAATGAATGGATTGAAAAAATAGCTCCAATAAGGGGGTTTATACCATTTCACTTGCTGACACAAGGGATCACGACTGTTTGGAATTGACCTTAATAGGATTTTATGTGCCAAAGCAGTTTTACATCTATCTCAGAGTACGTATTTTAACCTTATAATTGGATAATTATAATAGATTTCCTATGTGTTCTTCCCATACAAAACCCCTTCCCATAAGTTATAAACCCCCTTTAATAAGTTATGCCCCACGGCATAACTTACAATGACTACCCCCGGGCCCTGGTGGGCTGTGTCGACACCGGAGTTTTTTTTTATCAGAACTTTGAACTATTTTAACAAAATTCTATCTCAAAATTTTTATCTGATGCATTTAGGGCATGGAGGAGGGAGGGGGATAGTCACCCTCTAATCTCTTTTGAATCTTAAAAAGTGAACAAGAACTTTCAATTTTCAGTCAAATGAGACCTCTCCAAAGTTTATACGAGTATCCCTTCCATGAGAAATAATGGGAAGGATTCGGAGAATCCTTAAATTACAACTCTTGCCCTGATGGCTGTGGGGAAGTTGTCAACCTCAAAGACCTAATTTCCAGAACTTAAAACTACGTTTAATAAAATGGCTGTCTCAAAATTTTGATTGGATGTGTTTGGGGAAAAGGTGGGCGTGAGAGGGGGTTTAGTTGCCCTCAAATCACTTTCGACTATTAAAAAGGGCACTAGCCCTTTGAATTTCCCAATCGAATGAGCTTTTTTTGAAGTTTCTACGACACCGCTTTCTATAAAAACCTTATATGCCCCAGAGCATAACTTAAAACCCTTGCCCTGAGGGTTGTGGGGGATTGTCCTCCTCAAAAATATATTTTCTATCTGGAAATCAACTATGCTGAACGAAATGGCTATCTCAAAGTTTTGATTGGATATGTTTGGGGGAATGATGGGCGGGGGGGGGGGGTGCTAGTTGCCCTCCAATCACTTTCGACTATTAAAAAGGGCAGTATTCCTTTGAATTTCTAATCAAATGAGCCTTTTTTGAAGTTTCTACGACAACGCCTTCTATAAAAACCTTATATGCCCCAGGTCATATCTTAAAACCCTTGCCCTGAAGGTTGTGGGGGAGTGTCCTCCTCAAAAACATATTTTCTATCTGGAAATAAACTACGCTGAACAAAATGGCTATCTCAAAATTTTGATTGGATGTGTTTGGGGAAATGATCGGCGTGGGGGGGAGGGGGCTAGTTACACTCCAATCACTTTCGACTATGAAAAAGGGCACTAGCCCTTTAATTTCCAATCGAATGAGCCTGTTTTGAAGTTTCTACGACAACGCCTTCTATAAAAACCTTATATGCCCCCAGGGCATAACTTAAAACCCTTGCCCTGACGGTTGTGGGGGAGTATCCTCCTCAAAAATAAAAATTTCTATCTGGAAATCAACTACGCTGAACAAAATGGCTATCTCAAAATTTTGATTGGACGTGTTTGGGGGAATGATGGGCGTGGGGGGGGGGCTAATTGCCTTCCAATCATTTTCGACTATTAAAAAGGGCACTAGCCCTTTAATTTCCAATCGAATGAGCCTGTTTTGAAAAATCTACGACAACGCCTTCTTCTATAAAAACATTATATGCCCCCAGGGCATAACTTAAAAACCCTTGCCCTGAGGGTTTGTGGGGGAGTATACTCCTCAAAAATATATTTTCTATCTGGAAATCAACTACGCTGAACAAAATGGCTATCTCAAATTTTGATTGGATGTGTTTGGGGGAATGATGGGCGTGGGGGGGGGGGGGCTAGTTGCCCTCCAATCATTTTCGACTATTAAAAAGGGCACTAGCCCTTTAATTCCAATCGAATGAGCCTGTTTTGAAGTTTCTACAACAACGCCTTCTAAAAAAAACCTTATATGCCCCAGGGCATAACTTAAAACCCTTGCCCTGAGGGTTGTGGGGGAGTATCCTCCTCAAAAAAATATATTTTCTATCTGGAAATCAACTACGCTGAACAAAAATGGCTATCTCAAAATTTTGATTGGATGTGCTTGGGGGAATGATGGGCGTGAGGGGGGGGGGGGGGCTAGTTGCCCTCCAATAATTTTCGACTATTAAAAAGAGCACTAGAACTCTCGATTTCCAATTGAATGAGCCCCCTTTGAAGCTTCTGCGACGACCCCTTCCATATGAAGTGCCTCTGGGAAAAAAAAAAATAAATAATAAATAATAATAAAACATTGGAGCCGTATTGGCCTTTACTATAGGCAACGCTACAGCGTTGCCTCTGATATGATGCTATCAATTTTTTTGAAGTTCTAGTTACCATAGGCAAGAGGCGTTCCTTGTGCCGTTTAGTACATTAAAATGAACATACAAACCAATACTTCCACTTGAACGTCAATAAAGAAACTCCTGGTAACAACCCCCCCCCCTCTCTGGAAATTCCCTGGCGACGCTCGGAGATACCCTTCCACCTCTTGCGCCAGTAAACACAAGAATGTAACATTTCTTGTTACAAAGAAAACATTATTCTGCAATTTGAATGGACCTATCACCCCGAAGCATCTACATTCAGGCTTAATTGAAATGAACGGAGACTAGAGATTAATTTACATCCCCCCTCAAGAGACCTCTTCTGCATTTACCTGAATGTTCACGGAAATTAAGAAAAATTTGGGTATAAAAACGCACTTGTTAAGGCATGAGCATGCTCCCTCCACATTCGAAGTGACTTACCGGCCCTCTTTCGTAATTGCTGATGCCAAATTATACAGAGCAGTTTTATCAGACATCACGTGATTCAACTTGGTTGAATGAAGCTTTAAAATAAGTGTCTAAATTATCCGTCTATTTTAAATGGACTACTTGACTCTTTAGATACCAATTCCCCCCATGCGACATTACTGCCACTGAGACTATCAAACTCAATATATAGTTTCTCAACAGTTTTAAATTTACTGGCAATATAAGAATTTTCAGTTGATAGCAACTTTACGCTCTTTGGAAAATTGCGGTTCGGTGCCAGAAAATGGCAAAAAACACCATCTTGATGTGGCACAATCTTTTGGCTGTTTAAAAAAACACTAGAACTTTTCATTTCTGTTTGAACGAGCCGTCTTCCGAATTTCTAGAGCCATTAGTTCGGTATGATAAATTATGGGAAAAACACAACCTAACAACAAACAAACACATAAACACGCATCCGTTATCTTCCTCCTCTAAAATAAAAATGCAGAAGACCATATTTTTATAGAAGGGAGCTTGAAACCTCTGCGATAGGGTCCTCCAACATTGTCTCGTTGGGGCATTTTCACCTTTTTGAAAATCATTGAAACTTTCTCATGCTCGTACCGTTTGATGCGTAACTTCAAACTTGATTTGGAATCACCAGAAAAAGCATATTCTTTTGCTTTATCTTTTTAACACTTTTGATCTGTCTTTTTAATAGTTTTGGCTACGTTAGCCCTGGTTGGTCCTTACTATATAATTCGTTACCATGAACTGTTAAAAAAAAAAAAGTTTCATTCGAAATCCTACTCAAATCCTGTTATACCTCTCCAAAGTATACGAAACATGTAAAACAGGAACATGCTGTCAACATTTGTTGCTTTTGTATTTATTGCTAGAGCCTACATGTCCCTTCTTGATGTCAGCAGCCATATATTTCCAGATGGATTCTATTAACATCAATATATAGACCAGGGATCTCATTCCATAAAAAAGAGAAATCACATTATTTTTTGTTGTCCAGTAAAGAAGTGATACTGGACTATCCCGCTAAATGGTTTCTTGGAAAGGATAAATTGTTTTTTTTTTGGAAGATGAACCGACTTTTAACCTGGATTGACTCCAAGAATCAAACTGTAGAAGATAGAGTGTAGAGAATTGCTTTAAGGAAAGTGATATGTTACACTTTTTCTTTTTCTTTGCTGACACTTGGCATGCCTATTACGAACTTATTTGATTAAAAAGAAAAAAGGCCTTGGTTTATAAAATGATCAGAGATATGATACAGAGGTATTAGTATAGAGATAAGGTCAAGAGGTATTTCGAGTATATGGTAGAGAATGTCAGAGATACGATACAGAGGTAGGTCAAGAGGTAAGATAATTGGTATTTCGAGCAGTGTGTTTTATTTGTCATAACAACACACAATCACGCATACAAAAAGAAAAAAAAAACCCAAAGCTTTACAAAATAAGAGTGGTGCTACCTGTCCCCTTCACCCCCCTCTCAAAGCCTCTAAAGAGCATGA
>JAPEVW010000352.1:0-145118 GCA_027921565.1 Artemia sinica
CGTGGTTTTAGATTCTTCAGGGAGGAGGAACCGGGTCAGCTATTCAACTGTTGGAACAACAAAATAATTTGGTTTCTACGTCATCGTTGTGAAGACTTGACTTGACTTGACTTGACTTTATTTAACAAAAACATATACATAAATTTTATACAAAGGAGAAGAGAGGAATCTCGTAATGTCTCCTTTATCAAACAATAGGGGAGAAAAAATATACTTCCCGCTAACATAACTTCAGAAAGAAAGAAAATTTGATAAGAACATAACACAATTTAAATTAAACTTAAAGAAGAAATGAGAAAAAAAAAAAAAAAAAAAAAAAAAAAAAAAAAAAAAAAAAAAAAAACATACATAACTTAACTATCGACTCACGAAGATAGGGATGGGATTTACTTAACAATTTATAAATAAATCAATAATACAATCAATCCCCGCTACTGTAGGCTGAAAGGACCATCTTTTTCAAATTTCTTTTTATATATGTATAGTGATGGTGATTCACTTACTAATTCAAATAACTTATATTTATTCGCAATATGAGGAAGTTGATATCTTAAACTTAGTCTGGATCTCTCAATTTTAACAAACGGGAAAAGAAACTTAATCCTAGCTCTTGATAAAAGGCTATGTTTATTTTCAACCAAAAGTTTCATACTATTGAAAAAATGATCTTTATGTTGGATTTTTAAAAACCATATGCCCAAATTAAGGTGCAAAATTTGTTGTAAATCCAGAATATCAAGAAATAGAAAGATGTTTTAATTTCAGATAATTCCTCTGTCTTCCTAGTGTGTGCTAAAAAATGGTCCAGAATTCTTATTGATTTATTTTGAACAATTTGGAGTCCTCGTAAATGTGAAGGGAAAGTCAGCATCCAAACAGTCAAACAATACTGGAAATAACAATCAATTAATGAAAAATATAAAGTTCTAATGATTTGGTATGGAAACAGAAACTTTAATCTATGCAAACAACCGAGATTCCTGGACACTGTTGCTTTAAGTTTACTAATATGCGTCTTAAACGACAGAGTTGAATCAATATAAATACCTAAATATCTAAATAAATCCACTCTTTTTATGGAGGAAGCTCCAATATTAATAATTTGAAATGACACACGCTCCAGTGACCTCGAACTTCTCCCAAAAACCATAAGTTCCGACTTCTCTAAATTAGGTATTAATCAGTTATCATGAGACCAAGAATTTACATTCAAAGCAACAGTCTCCAAGGACAATCGTAGGTCCTCCTCGTTGCCCGCCCTCAAACTAATTGCTTTATCATCCGCAAACAATATTGGTAACTCATCACCTGAGGGCATGCAATTTGGAAGATCATTTACATAAATCAAAAAAGTATCGGCCCCAATACAGATCCCTGCGGTACCCCTATATTTTCTAACGGGAAAATATGAGATGATCCTTCACAAACTTGGACTTTAAAACTTCTTTCAGATAAATACGATCTCATTAAATCCAGAGCTATTCCACGGATTCCTATATTTTCCAGCTTATCAAAAAGAATTGCATGATCTATTGTATCAAAAGCTTTTATTATGTCACAAAATATACTTGCCGCCAAATAACTATCATCCATAGCCTCTGATAAGAAATGATGTAAAGCAGCTACTGCTTGCTCTGTTGATCTACCACTCAAAAAACCAAACTGATTAGGAGAAAAAAACTTATTCTTTTCCAGAAATGAAATAAATCTACTTTTTATTATCTTTTCAAAAACTTTAGAAACAGGTGATAAAATAGTAATCGGCCTATAATTGTTTGGGTTATCTTTATCACCTTTTTTAAACAAAGGTAAAATTTTAGCTACTTTAAGACAAACTGGGAAAAATCCATTTTTTATACAAGAATTAAAAATATATAAAAGCGGCTGAAAAAGTACAGCAGCTAATTCTTTAAACAGAGAAGTCGATATACCATTACATCCTGCCGAAAATCCATTTTTCAAACTAGTAACGGCTTTTTGGTATTCCGAGAACCGGATAGGGTACATAAATATAGTCTTATCTACTTTATTTGGTAAATATTTTCTATGATTATGTGTTCCAGCAGAGATTTGATCCACCAGATCATGTCCAACTTTTCTAAAATGGTCAGCAAATGCTTCCACAATCCCTCTCTCATCAGTTATCTTGACTCCTTCATGACTTGTAATGTGAGATGGAATATTTCTTGTTTTAACATTTATTCATTTTTTCATTTATTAATTTCCATGTTTCCCGAGGTGAATCACATTTGCGAAATTCATTTTGATAATATTTTGCTTCCGCTTCTCTGAGAACAAGAGTTAACCGATTTTTATATTTTTTAAAATTTTCAATATTAATTTCATTTGGGTACTGCATCTTCACCTTATACAATCTATTTTTTTCTTTTATACTCTTTAACAGGCTTTCAGTAACCCATGGTTTACGAGGCAAATCCTTACTCTTTTTTTAATACCATAGGACATACTTGGTCGAATATTTGGTTAAATTTACTATAAATAAAACAATTGACTGATTCGGGTCTTCAACATTTAGGACATCATTCCAATCTATATCTCCTATTTTTACTTACATCTCATCTATCTTTTTTTGGTTAATTATCCTTTTATAACTTTTATTTGGTCTCTTTTCACGTTCCACTCCTGATCCAGAGAAGTCAGAAACAACAACACAATGATCAGATGTATCATTCAAAATAATATGGGTATCAAGGCAATTTTCAGATGTAAAAATGTTATCAATAAGAGTTGCATGGTTATCACAGATTCTTGATGGTAGTAAACAAGTAGGTGACAAACCATGTAAAAATGAAATATTCAAAAATTCTAATCCCTTATTCGATGTCGAAACATTATGTCGCATTAAATCAATATTAAAATCCCCCATTACATAAAATGGATGGTGTTGCTGGGTGAGGGCATCTAACAACGACTCATATTGACTTAAAAACTCTTGAATACTAGAC
The DNA here is from genome assembly GCA_027921565.1 of Artemia sinica. Lineage (NCBI taxonomy): Eukaryota > Metazoa > Arthropoda > Branchiopoda > Anostraca > Artemiidae > Artemia > Artemia sinica. Next base: position 2,967 of record JAPEVW010000352.1, read on the forward strand.
GATGGTGGCCGATATACTACAATTACCAAAAAAGTATTTCTTCCATCATTCACTTCTACTACACAACTCTCAAATAGCATCTCAACATTCCAAACCATGAATTCATTACGTAAAGAAGATGCAAAAACATCTCGTATAAAAATACCAACTCCTCCTCTCTTATTCTGTTTTCGACTAGCATGAAAAAACTTATAATTTTCATAATGTTGGAATGTATTATTTTTATCAAGAAATGTTTTCACAAATTCCAAACACATCTGTTGACGACCCTTTAAGAAAATCATGCAAAAAATTTAAGCTGCTATTTAATCCTCTACAATTCCAAAATGACAGTCGTTTAAATTGATTATTTAAAGGTGGAAGATCATGAACAAATAAATATTTATTTTTAGGTGCATTATAATAATCTGGCAAATCTTGATCTTGTGACGAAAACCTATGAAAAATTTATTAATATCAAGAGGATTTTTTTCAAGTTCCTCCAACCTACCAGCAGGAATTTCTACAAAACTTAACTCATCCATAATCCAAACTCAAAAAAAACTTCGCATCCCATCTCCGTGAGCCGATATAAATAAAATAAAAAAAAGAAAGAAAAAAAATAAAAGGCAACAAAAAATTTCGAAAATAAAAAATAAGAACAAAAAAGTAATACATAAACAATATTTGACATCATACTCACTCTAACCATTATCCTTATCATCACCCGAAGGCGAGCGCAATTTAATCACGGATACCTGAGCTAAATCACAACTAACTACAATCATAAATCCATTCAAACATACTAAAAAACCACTTTAATCCACTTCCGATACATTTTTTATGCATTTGACTTATACGACATTATACCATTTAAGCTTCACTTTTTGCTCATTCTCAATCAAGCATAATACAGGTGGGACGACTGGGGGGATCCAAGCACTGACTCCCTTTTCTCTCAATTCTTTCTGTTTGATTTTCAGGGAGTTATGAATGTCACGAACACCTTTTGTCACATCATCTGTTATATAGACATAGGGAGATTCACTTCCGGCTACTCTTCTGAACGGGTTTTCACGCAATTTCTTGTTTCCCTGAAGGATACAGAATTTGTCCTTATCATCCTTGAGCTGGATTTTGATAAATCGATCCGTAAACTCAAGTAGTTCAAATTGGGTATTAATCCCAAGATGTTGGGAAAGTAAAGCGTTAACATGCTCCTTAGCTTTTGACTTAGATTCACTTTAATGTTCCATAGAATAATATTCCTTCTTCTTTCCATGTTTTCTACCACAAGGACTCTCGTAGCTAACTCACCAAAACCGGGTTCCTTTGCAATTTGTTTACGTAGTGCCGATATTTCCTGCTTAATACTGGATAACTCATTTTCGTGGGTCACTTTTGCTAATTCCAAATCTTCAACACGAGACGTTAGGGACGCTAAACCAGACTTAATGTCACTGATTTTTCTTTTTATTTCCGAAATATCATTCTTAGTTTCTTCGACGATTGCAAGGATTTTATCCAACTTTGAAAAATTATCAGTCGATTCCGTGGACCCTCTAGACTCGTCCAAATCGCTTTGTCTTGATCGCTTTCCACTTTTCTTAACCATATTGGTATCCAATAATGTTTATAATTTTCAAATAGCTCGATAAACGAACGCCCAAGATAATTCACTAGGCACTTCACTTGTCAACTTATCAAATAATTTTTTGTATTGTTCTCTATCCAATAATGTTTATAATTTTCAAATAGATCGATAAACGAACGCCCAAGATATTTCACAGCAAATTTTACACAGCGCTCGCACAGGGATGTTACTACTCCGGGTGCATTGAATGAACTGAAGACAATGACTACTATGATTATAAGTCCACTGATTTTTATTTGGCTGTGACGGAATGTGATTCGCCGCTTGAGGACACTATTTGTGACATTACTTCAAATAAACAAATTGAAACATGTGAATTCTATAGAAAGAATGAGAGTAGTATCATTGACTATGCAAAGAGATATGACAAGAGTGAAGTTACACTCTACTGTAGAAAATGTGACCCTGACATTGCACTACATCAGGATCAGTATACTGTGAATTCGGATAATCTACCTGCATTAGTTGTTGTCGACAAATACCTAGTAGAAGATGAAATCTAAAGAGTAGAAAAGTCGTTTTTATCATGTACATACATTTTTCATTTATTAATAAACAATCTCACATACATTTTTAGAACATTTTATTCGTAGGGCACTAAAATCAATATTAAACACGCTTGTAAGTATATTTTCCACTAGAAAGTCGTTCAATCGAGGTAAGTCAACGTAGATGTCGAGAAACTGCTTGTAGGTGTAGCCACGCCGTGAAATGTAAACAGAAAGAGCTGATAGTGGATTAAACTATTGTCTGTCTTATAAGGTGAAACGTCAAACAGTCTTTCTTAAACAACAGACAAACTAAGACTGGCAAGATGCCGAGCGCTCTTGTAGTATTTCCATAAACTGTCTTGAGATGGCAGCACCCATCGGTATGAATCTGCATTATCCTCTTTAGAAGAAATCATAGTGATTGCCATTACCCGCTGACTGCCATTACCCCAATCTCCCCGATATATCAACGTAAATGGCTTTTACGTTGGAAATTGAACTAAATCAAAATACACTATTTGTATCCAAGGTTGTCAAAAGGGAGTAAATGTGATATTTACGGAAAAGTTAAGAAAGTTAAGTTGAAACTTTCAGGGTACGTGGAGGGTAATAGTTGCGTCATATTTGTCTATGCTTAAGGTTGTAACATGATAGGGGCTGGACTCCATTCTACCCTACAGAAACAAAAAATTGTGTGGATTTTTAACTTATTCATATTTGAGTATTCCTCCCCCTACCTACCAATCGAAAGCATTATAGTACAACTTTTCTTAAAAAATTGTTGCAAAATTTTGGCAAACATATAAATAGTAAGCCAAAATTTGAATTCTTATAGAGAGAAACGGAAAAGATCTAAAATATTCTTTTCTTAACCAATGAAAAAGAATATGTAAAATAAAACTGTCCAAAATTGTCATTACATAAATGACAGAAATTTTTGTTAAATAAATAACATTATTTAGCAAGTGATGTAACTAAGGAAGACTTTTTAATAGTATTTCTTAACTAAGGCACCTCGTCATATAGGTACTGTACCATGGGCGCCCATAAGCTGAATTCCAGGGGGGGGCAAACCTTGTCTAATTGGCACTTTTAATGCTATATAAGAGAAATCTCAGAACAAAAATATAAAAATAAGGCAGCATCATTCAGCCAGGGCGGGGCGGGAGCCCCTCCCTGCCCCCCCATATGGGCGCCCATGTACTGTACCGTGTCCTATCTTTCCCTCGTCACGTTTCCCCTATATTTGGGACAATTCTTTTTTATTTGGATTGTCCACAATCATTGCTTATATTCAACAAATTTTGTAGGATAGTGTTAAACTGTGAAAAACAACAAACAAAACTAATCACCTAAATGTTGCAACTCCTTTGGCACATAAAACTTTAAAATCAGCAAGTTTAACGTAGCTTACTAATTACCATGTAATTCAAAACAAAATTCAACGCCTCCTAGCGTAAAAATTAAGCTATAATGACACTTGGATTTGTGATAATTTGGAATCTATTGGAATCAAAACTAAAGCCAACCACCCAAGGTGATTAGGTGAATCTCCTCAGTTTGAAAATCTTTATTGAGGAGAAAGGAGCCTGCTGAGAGAAATTAAAAGTAAGTACAAATGTAAAAAAAAAGGATTTTTGAACTTGTAGGTTTCCGAAATTTTCAATCATACTATGAAAACGAAAGAAAAGAGGAAAAGAAAAAAAAAGAAAAAAGGAAAAAAGATTGTGAAAATCGTATTAATTATCCTCCTATAGTAAAAATTAATGCTTGATGGTGCGCGTGCGGCGTAGCCGCATGCGGATTTTTTTTTTTTTTAGCATTTAGTAAAAACAGATGCGATCTGGTAAATTTTTCCTCTCCAATCTAGTAAATTCTTCCAGGTCAGGGTGGCAACCCTGGCTCTTTATACTTTTTTTTGCACACTTTTATGAATTGATGATAGAAAAAGTATTAAGCGAAATAAAAATTAAAATTAAACTATTTAAGCGCAAAAGATAGAACAGTTAGCCGGTATTATCTTTGTTATCTATGCAAAATACACTTAAACAATACGGCGAGACTTCATCAGGTAAATGATTACTTACTTTATTTTTGTTAGAATTTATCCTTTTTATTTGTCATTTACTTGATTAATTCTATAATTCCATCTTGCTACTAACAATGTACCCAGAACACTATATTGAAGAATAGATGGCCTTGAAGTATAATTCCAGTTTTATAGTAGAATTTGAGTATAAACCTATTAAGGAGCCCTAAGCTTTGAACCATAGAAAAGCAATTGAAAATGAAACAAACGTCCTTTAAGATGGACTCGAGCTAGAAAGACTTACTAGAAACAAAGTAGTACGAGGGAAGTTGCATTCCAAGATGGTAGTATCTTTTTATTTTTCCAGTGTATAAGATCAATGTCTTATGGAGAAATATTGCGTATGGACTTGTGCTAGATTTGTTAAGATATCTTGAGCAATGCTTTGCCCTTTACTTTTTAGCGTAAATAAATTGCGCGGCTATGCTGTAAGGATAACAAATCCAGCCATAGTTACTTTCTAAGACGAAACAAAAGAGGACTAAGTGTAGCTTGAACTTGGCTCGCTTTTACACCATCTAAGGGCTTAAGAAATAAATACAAGAATCGTTTCCTTCCAATCTCGTACAGGCCCATGGGCCCCTCACAAAGTCTTCTTCTTCTGGAGAAAAATAAATTTCTGTAAAATTTAGGTCGGTTCTGCAGCAAGGCCTGCTATCAGAGGCAACGCTGTAGCGTTGCCTATAGTAAAGGCCATACGGCTCCAGTGTTTTATTATTTATTTATTTTTTTTTTCCAGAGGCACTTCATATGGAAGGGGTCGTCGTAGAAGATTCAAAGAGGGCTCATTCGATTGAAAATCGAGAGTTCTAGTGCCCTTTTTAATAGTCGAAAATGATTGGAGGGCAACTAACCCCCCCCCCCCCCACGCCATCATTCCCCCCAACACATCCAATCAAAATTTTGAGATAGCCATTTTGTTCAGCGTAGTTGATTTCCACATAGAAAATATATTTTTGAGGAGGATACTTCCCCACAACCCTCAGGACAAGGGTTTTAAGTTATGCCATGGGGGCAAATAAGGTTTTTATAGAAGGAGTTGTCGTAGATACTTCAAAACAGGCTCATTCGATTGGAAATTAAAGAGCTAGTGCCCTTTTTGATAGTCGAAAGTGAATGGAGTGTAACTAGAGCCCCTCCCCCCCCACGCCCATCATTTCCCCAAACACATCCAATCAAAATTTTCAGATAGCCATTTTGTTCAGTGTAGTTGATTTCCAAATAGAAAATATATTTTTGAGGTGGATACTCCCCCACAACCCTCAGGGCAAGGGTTTTAAGTTATGCTCTGGGGGCATATAAGGTTTTTTTATAGAAGGCGTTGTCGTAGAAACTTCAAAACATGCTCATTCGATTGGAAATTAAAGGGCTAGTGCCTTTTTTAATAGTCAAAAGTGATTGGAGTATAACTAGCCCCCTTCCCCCCCCCCCACACGCCCATCATTTCTCCAAAAACATCCAATCAAAATTTTCAGATAGCCATTTTGTTCAGCGTAGTTGATTTCCAGATAGAAAATATATTTTTGAGGAAGACACTCCCCCACAACCCTCAGGGCAAGGGTTTTAAGTTATGCCCCGGGGGCATATGAGGTTTATATAGAAGGCGTTGTCGTAGAAAAATTCAAAACAGGCTCTTTCGATTGGAAATTAAAGGGCTAGTGCCCTTTTTAATAGTCGAAAGGGATTGGAGTGCAACTAGCCCCCCCCCCCCCTACGCCCATCATTTCCCCAAACACATCCAATCAAAATTTTGAGATGGCCTTTTTGTTTAGCGTAGTTGATTTCCAGATAGAAAATATATTTTTGAGGAAGACACTCCCCCACAACCCTCAGGGCAAGGGTTTTAAGTTATGCCCCGGGGGCATATAAGGTTTTTATAGAAGGCGTTGTCATAGAAATTTCAAAAAAGGCTCATTCGATTGGAAATTTAAAGGGATAGTGCCCTTTTTAATAGTCGAAAGTGATTGGAGGGCAACTATCCCCCCACACCCTTCATTACCCCAAACATATCCAATCAAAATTTTGAAATAGCCATTTTGTTCAGCGTAGTTGATTTCCAAATAGAAAACATGTTTTTGAGGAGGACAATCCCCCAAAACCCTCAGGGCAAAGGTTTTAAGTTATGCCCTGGGGGCATTTAAGGTTTTTATAGAAGGCGTTGTCATAAAGATAGTGCTCTTTTTAATGGTCAAAAGTGATTGGAGGGCAACTAGCCTCCCCCCCCCCCCTACGCCCATCATTCCCCCAAACACATCCTATCAAAGTGGATTTCCAAAGTTGATCCAATCATAGTTTATATCCAGATTGAAAATATATTTTTGAGGAGTCCCCCAAACATCAGCAGTAAATTTTATTTTCAAGGATTCTCCGGCATTGATTTCACCACACGCATAACCATCTGCGCTAGGAGGCGTCGAATTTTGTTTAGCATTACATGGTAATTAGTAAGCTACGTTAAACTTGCTGATTTTAAAGTTTTATGTACCAAAGGAGTTGCAACATTTAGGTGATTAGTTTTGTTTACTGTTTTTCACGGTTTACCACTATCCTACAAAATTTGTTGAATATAAGCAATGATTGTGGACAATCCAAATAAAAAAGGATTGTCCCAAATATAGGGGAAACGTGACAAGGGAAAGATAGGACATGGTACAGTACCTATATAACATGGTGCCTTATATAAGAAATACTATTAAAAAGTCTTCCTTAGTTACATCACTTGCTAAATAATGTTATTTATTTAACAAAAATTTCTGTCATTTATGTAATGACAATTTCGGACAGTTTTATTTTACATACTCTTTTTCATTGGTTAAGAAAGAATATTTTAGTTCTTTTCTGTTTCTCTATATAAAAATTCAAATTGGGGCTTACTATTTATATGTTTGCCAAAATTTTGCAACAATTTCTTAACAAAAGTTGTACTATAATGCTTTCGATTGGTAGGTAGGGGGAGAAACACTCAAATATAAATAAGTTGAAAATCCGCAAAATTTTTTTGTTTCTATAGGGTTGAAGGGATTCCAGCCCCTATTATGTTACAATCTTGAGTATAGACAAATATTACGTAACTATTACCCTCCACGTACCCTGAAAGTTTCAACTTAACTTTCTTAACTTTTCCGTAGTTATCACATGTACTCCCTTTTGACAACCTTGGATACAAATAGTGTATTTTGATTTAGTTCAATTTCCAATGTAAAAGCCATTTACGTTGATATATCCTACTTGACAATAATGCAAGTTATGTTGTGATATTATTAAATTTGCTCTAAACATGAACACAAAAACTGGATTCAAAATGAGCCGAGCAAATATTACAAGGAAAATGCCCCTCTTTCCAATCGACAACACTGGTGACGATCGATAGCGTCAACTCACGTTAAAACGTAACGCAATGCATTTAAACAAACTTTCGATGAGTTTTTTTTAACCATTTTATTCCCCCTCCCCCCCCCCTTAAGAAAATTCTGGACGCGGCCCTCGGGAGAGGAGGAATATTCTTCATAATCCAGGGAGGGAAAGTTTGTTGTTTTTTTCAACTTCTTTAGCAAAAATACGAAAAAAACAAGCCCTTTTTCAATGATAATGCCACAAAAAGACTTTCTTGAATCTGGAAGGGGAAATGCAGACAAAAATCTTGCAGGAAAATACACCTCCCCCCCCCATTGAAGTTACTGGTGTTTTTCAGCCATGCTACTTGATAATAATACAACTTGTATTGTGACATTATAAAATTTGCTAAAAAGATGGGAACAAAAGCTGAATTTTTAATCACCCAAGCAAAATACACAGAAACAATACAGCGAGACTTCATCAGGTAAATGATTATTTACTTTATTTTTATTAGTATCTATCCTTTTTATTTGTCATTTACTTGATTAATTCTATAATTCCATCTTGTTACTAACAATGTACCCAGAAGACTGTATTAAAGAGTAGATGGCATTAAAGTATAATTCTAGTTTTATAGTAGAATTTGAGTATAAACTTACTAAAGAGCCCTAAGCTTTGAACCATAGAAAAGCAATAGAAAATGAAATAAACGTCCTATAAGATGGACTTGAGCTAAAAAGACTTAGTAGAAACAAAGTAGTACGAGGGAAGTTGCATTCCAAGATGGTAGTATCTTTTTATTTTTCAAGTGTAGAAGATCAATGTCTTATGGAGAAATATTGCGCGTGGACTTGTGCTAGATTTGTTAAGATATCTTGAGCAATGCTTTGCCCTTTACTTTTTAGCGTAAATAAATCACGCGGCTATGCTGTAAGGATAACAAATCCAGCCATAGTTACTTTCTAAGACGAAACAAAAGAGGACTAAATGTAGCTTGAACTTGGCTCGCTTTTACACCGTCTAAGGGCTTAAGAAATAAATAAAAGAATCGTTTCCTTCCAATCTTGTAAAGGCCCATGGGCCCCTCGCAAAGTCTTCTTCTTCTGGAGAAAAATAGATTTCTGTAAAATTTAGAACGGTTCTGCAGCAAGGCCTGCTATCAGAGGCAACGCTGTAGCATTGCCTATAGTAAAGGCTAGTAAAGGCTATAGTAAAGGCTATAGTAAGTTATACCCCCAGGGCATAACTCAAAACTCTTGCCCTGAGGGTTGTGGGGGAGTGTCCTCCTCAAAAACATATTTTCTATCTGGAAATCAACTACACTGAACAAAATGGCTATCTCAAAAGTTTGATTGGATGTGTTTGGGGAAATGATGGGCGTGGGGGGGGGGCTAGTTGCCCTCCAATCACTTTTAACTCTTAATAAGAGAACTAGTCTTTTGATTTCCAACCGAATCAGCCTGTTTTGAAGTTTCTACGACAACGCCTTCTATAAAAACCTTATATGCCCCCATGGCATAACTTAAAACCCTTGCCCTGAGGGTTGTGGGGGAGTGTCCTCCTCAAAAATATATTTTCAATCTGGATATCAACTATGATTGGATCAACTTTGGAAATCAACTTTCATTGGATGTGTTTGGGGGAATGATGGGCGTAGGGGGGAGGCAAGTTGCCCTCCAATCACTTTTGACCATTAAAAAGGGCACTATCTCTTTGAATTTCCAATCGAATGAGCCTTTTTTGAAGTTTCTATGACAACGCCTTCTATAAAAACCTTAAATCCCCCCAGGGCATAACTTAAAACCTTTGCCCTGAGGGTTTTGGGGGATTGTCCTCCTCAAAAACATGTTTTCTATTTGGAAATCAACTACGCTGAACAAAATGGCTATCTCAAAATTTTGATTGGATATGTTTTTGGTAATGATGGGTGTGGGGGGGGGCTAGTTGCCCTCCAATCACTTTCGACTATTAAAAAGGGCACTATCCCTTTGAATTTCCAATCGAATGAGCCTTTTTTGAAGTTTCTACGACAACGCCTTCTATAAAAACCTTATATGCCCTCAGGGCATATCTTAAAACCCTTGCCCTGAAGGTTCTGGGGGAGTGTCCTCCTCAAAACATATTTTCTATCTGGAAATCAACGACGCTAAACAAAAAGGTCATCTCAAAATTTTGATTGGATGTGTTTGGGGAAATGATGGGCGTGGGGGGGGGGGGGGGCTAGTTGCACTCTAATCACTTTCGACTATTAAAAAGGGCACTAGCCCTTTAATTTCCAATCGAATGAGCCTGTTTTGAATTTTTCTACGACAACGCCTTCTATATAAACCTTATATGCCCCCAGGGCATAACTTAAAACCCTTGCCCTAAGGGTTGTGGGGGAGTGTCCTCCTCAAAAATATATTTTCTATATATATGGGGGGGGGGAAGGGGGCTAGTTACACTCCAATCACTTTCGACTATTAAAAAAGGCACTAGCCCTTTAATTTCCAATCGAATGAGCATGTTTTGAAGTTTTCTACGACAACGCCTTCTATAAAAACCTTATATGCCCCCAGAGCATAACTTAAAACCCTTTCCCTGAGGGTTGTGGGGGAGTATCCACCTCAAAAATATATTTTATATTTGGAAATCAACTACGCTGAACAAAATGACTATCTGAAAATTCTGATTGGATGTGTTTGGGGAAATGAGGGGTGTGGGGGGGGGGGGGGGGGAGGGGGGGGGTCTAGTTACACTCCAATCACTTTCGACTATTAAAAAGGGCACTAGCTCTTTAATTTTCCAATCGAATGAGCCTGTTTTGAAGTTTCTACGACAACTTTATCTATAAAAACCTTATATGCCCCCATGGCATAACTTAAAACCCTTGCCCTGAGGGTTGTGGGGGAGTATCCTCCTCAAAAATATATTTTCTATCTGGAAATCAACTAAGCTGAACAAAATGGCTGTCTCAAAATTTTGATTGGATGTGTTGGGGGGAATGATGGCGTGGGGGGGGGGGGGTTAGTTGCCCTCCAATCATTTTCGACTATTAAAAAGGGCACTAGAACTCTCGATTTTCAATCGAATGAGCCCTCTTTGAATCTTCTACGACGACCCCTTCCATATGAAGTGCCTCTGGAAAAAAAAAATAAATAAATAATAAAACACTGGAGCCGTATGGCCTTTACTATAGGCAACGCTACAGCGTTGCCTCTGATAGCAGGCCTTGCTGCAGAACCGTCCTAAATTTTACAGAAATTTATTTTTCTCCAGAGGGAGTAGACTTTGTGAGGGGCCCATGGGCCTGTACGAGATTGGAAGGAAACGATTCTTGTATTTATTTCTTAAGCCCTTAGATGGTGTAAAAGCGAGCCAAGTTCAAGCTACATTTACTCCTCTTTTGTTTCGTCTTAGAAAGTAACTATGGCTGGATTTGTTATCCTTACAGCATAGCCGCGCAATTTATTTACGCTAAAAAGTAAAGAGCAAAGCATTGCTCAAGATATATTAACAAATCTAGCACAAGTCCATACGCAATATTTCTCCATAAGACATTGATCTTATACACTTGAAAAATAAAAAGATACTACCATCTTGGAATGCAACTTCCCTCGTACTACTTTGTTTCTAGTAAGTCTTTCTAGCTCGAGTCCATCTTATAGGACGTTTGTTTCATTTTCAATGGCTTTTCTACGGTTCAAAGCTTAGGGCTCCTTAATAAGTTTATACTCAAATTCTACTATAAAACTGGAATTATACTCAAAGGCCATCTATTCTTTAATACAGTGTTCTGGGTACATTGTTAGTAGCAAGATGGAATTATAGAATTAATCAAGTAAATGACAAATAAAAAGGATAAATACTAATAAAAATAAAGTAAGTAATCATTTACCTGATGAAGTCTCGCCGTATTGTTTATGTGTATTTTGCATAGATAACAAAGATAATACCGGCTAACTGTTCTATCTTTTGCGCTTAAATAGTTTAATTTTAATTTTTTATTTCGCTTAATACTTTTTCTATCATCAATTCATAAAAGTGTGCAAAAAAAGTGTAAAGAGCCAGGGTTGCCACCCTGACCTGGAAGAATTTACTAGATTGGAGAGGAAAAATTTACTCGATCGCATCTGTTTTTACTAAATGCTCAAAAAAAAATTTTACACATGCGGCTACGCCGCACGCGCACCATCAAGCATTAATTTTTATTACTTGCTAAATAATGTTATTTATTTAACAAAAATTTCTGTCATTTATATAATGACAATTTCGGACAGTTTTATTTTACATATTCTTTTTCATTGGTTAAGAAAAGAGTATTTTAGATCTTTTCCGTTTCTCTCTATAAGAATTCAAATTTTGGCTTACTATTTATATGTTTGCCCAAATTTTGCAACAATTTTTTAAGAAAAGTTGTACTATAATGCTTTCGATTGGTAGGTAGGGGAAAGAATACTCAAATATGAATAAGTTAAAAATCCACACAGTTTTTTTGTTTCTATAGGGTTGAATGGAGTCCAGCCCCTATCATGTTACAACCTTGAGTATAGACAAATATTACGCAACTATTACCCTCCACGCACCCTGAAAGTTTCAACTTAACTTTCTTAACTTTTCCGTAAATATCACATTTACTCCATTTTGACAACCTTGGATACAAATAGTGTATTTTGATTTAGTTCAATTTCCAACGTAAAAGCCTTTACGTTGATATATCGGGGAGATTGGGGTAATGGCAGTCAGCGGGTAATGGCAATCACTATGATTTCTCGTAAAGAGGATAATGCAGATTCATACCGATGGGTGCTGCCATCTCAAGACAGTTTATGGAAATACTACTAGAGCGCTCGGCATCTTGCCAGTCTTAGTTTGTCTGTTGTTTAAGAAAAACTGTTTGACGTTTCACCTTATAAGACAGACAATAGTTTAATCCACTATCAGCTCTTTCTGTTTACATTTCACGGAACGAGACTTATCTCGCAATAACAAGGTAAGTTATATTGTTATATCATGTAGCAATTTATTAAGGTTTAAGCACTGATATTCTGATTTTTAGCCATTAAATACTAACCATGCAGTTGGGGTAATGGTGGTCACCGCACTAGGGGTAATGGCAGTCAGGACCGGCATTACCCCAGTAGTACTCATTTTTTTTCTATGTTTCAGATGCCCAGAAAATACATAAGAAAAACAGATAAAGCTACATGGACTGCAGAGGACCTAAAGAAAGCAAAGACAGCCATTTCTAGAGGATTATCGATTCGAAAGGCTTCTGATCAATTCAACATATCATTCAGCACGTTGTAAGAACGAATGAAGAGTGGGATTGATTCGGATCCAAGCTTAGGCAGGAAGTGTGTCTTCCCTCCAGTTCACGAAGCAGCTCTAGATGTCCATGTAAAAACTTTATCCAAGATTTTCTACGGCTTCACTGCACTGAAATTAAGAAAAAATGCATTTGAATATGCAGAAAGAAACCTATTAAATCATAGATTTGATAAAGAAACAAAAATAGCTGACTTGGATTAGATGTACGGATTCATGGAAAGAAACAAAATTAGTGTGCACAAACCTGAAGGCAGAAGCATTGGAAGAGCCATTGGGTTTAACAAAGAGGAAGTAAATCGTTTTTTTTCCAAAATTTAGAACAGGCTATGGATGAATACAAGTTTAAAGATACCAATTATTGGAACGTAGATGAAACAGGGATGACCACTGTGCAGGACCCTGGTCTAATACTGGCAGAACGGGGCCAAAAGTGTTTGGGTTCTATAACAAGTTGGGAAAGGGGAAAAAACATTACAGTTGTGTGTGCAATGAGTTCGGGAGGGCTTTATGCACCACCAAGGTTCATATTTCCTTGAGCTCGTATGTCCCCACTCGTAGAAAAAAAATGGACCTCCCGCATCAGTTTACTCATGCTCTAAGACAGGCTGGATCAATGAAGAACTGTTCGTTGGTTAAAACACTTTGCTCAGTTTACTCATGCTAGCAATGACAACAAAATGCTTCTTATTCTGGACAACCATTACACTCATTGCTCAGCTGAAGCACATGATGTTGTAGGGAGAAAGGGTTTGTTATGGTGTTACTACCGCCCCATACATTACATAGGCTTCAGCCTCTGGATGTAATATTTTACTCGCCCTTGAAGGCTGCTTACAAAAGGGAATGTGATTTGTTCATGAAAACCAGGAATTTAGTAAAAATAACCCCTTACGATGTAGCAGAGATATTCACCAGTTGCTACGATTGCAAAGGCAACAAGTGGGTTCAAAAACACTGGAATCCATCCTCCTAATCCAGGAGTTTTCACAGATGAAGATTTTTTGGTAGAGGACATCCTCCAGAAGAATCAAGACTTAACGGCTGTTTGTGTGGACGTTTCCTTGAAAGCTACTGCAAATGAAGTCATCGCAGAAGTAGACCGATACGAAGTTACGACTGAACAAAACTTAGAATCCTCATTCCTACTTGATAAAGTTCATATTCAACCTAACACACAAATTAATGTGTCTATACAAGAGATTTATCCTCTACCTGGATGCAGTAATTGGGCTGATGAGCCAAGAAAAGGAGCGAGACAAAAGCAACATTCTCAGACCTTGACTTCAATACCGATGAAAATCCTGCTTCAAGAAAAAAAAAGCGAGAAGAAAAAGAAACCAAGATCAAGGAAAAAATAAAAAGGAAAGAACAAAAGAACCAAAAAACTAAGCGAGTGAAAAAAGAATTTAATGGAGAAAAGAAAAAGCCTGCTGTTCCTGAAAGAAAAACACAAAAATTGGAGCAAAAGAAAATGAGCAGGAAACTTTTTGAATCTGACTCCGACACCTCAATTGATGAGGATAACATTTGTGAAGACGAATCAGAGAGTGAGCTATGTTTGACAGAGATCGGCAAAGAAACCTGTTTCTATTGCGAAGACACCGGGAAAGATGGAGAAATGTAGTATCGCTGCACTTCTTGTGCATTATGGGCACATCAAGAATGTTCTGGATGGGACACTCCTGAGGGTATTTTTGTGACATGCGCCCAAGAAAGTAAAATTGACTTAAAATTCTGCAAGCTCATTAGTTATGTGAATATTTTTTGGTGCTTGAATTTTTTAAGCCTTTTTCAGTATAGAAAGATGTTTTAGTTTTTTCTGTTTTTCAAATAACTGATTTCTAATTATGTCCATACTTTCAATTAGATTTTTTTAATTTCCTAAATACGGAATTATGTAACAATATAAAATAATGATTTGTTCAACGTGTTTATGTCATTGAAATTTCCCACATTTTTAAAATCTACAGCTCTTTAGTAGAGCATGACATTACCGACTGCCATTACCCCTAGGATAGTGGGTAATACCGGTCAAAGCTGATTTTGCAAAACAATGCTTAATGCCTGTATGTAATCTTGATTAAGGCTCAAATTAAGTATGCAATAGGTAAAATATACTATGTTAGCGATTTAACGTGATTAGGTTTGAATTTTCTTTTCCTTTTAATTTTTATTCTCATTTTACCCTAGGTGAACGCCATTACCCCAATCTCCTCTCCTACTTGACATTAACGCAAGTTAGGTTGTGATATTTGAACTATGAAAAAGGAGAAGTATTTGAACTATGAAACAAGCACAAGTGGTAGCACAATTAGAAACGTATGCGTGCGTTGTCATGACAGTGAGAGTTTAGATTTCTTTGGAGTACCCAAGAATTTCCATTATACGCATTCTGGATATGCGAAAGCATCATTTCCAGAGATTATTGCACTCAAAGAGAATCGTCGATGATAGAGGACAACTCCTTGCTACTGTTGCTGGTAACACATTACCTACTGATACATCCTATCGTCAGCTTTTGAGTATTAGCATTCAACGGAAGGTCAAAAGAAGACAGGCTTACTCTTCTACGAACATCATAAATCATATCTTGTCTACGTGCCGGAACTAATACCTGTGTAAAAATAATGTGGTAATAGACAGTGAAATAACCGGAAAAATAAAAAGGGCAAAGGTAGAAAATATCACGAAGGAATCTAAAGATGAATTGATGGAAAATGAAGCGCAAGTGAACGTTATTACTGCTGTTGATCATCCTCCTGGGATCCATCCTCCTAATCCAGGAGTCTTCACAGATGAAGATTTTTTGGTAGAGGACATCCTCCAGAAGAATCAAGACTTAACGGCTGTTTGTGTGGACGTTTCCTTGAAAGCTACTGCAAATGAAGTCATCGCAGAAGTAGACCGCTACGAAGTCACGACTGAACAAAACTTAGAATCCTCATTCCTTCTTGATAAAGTTCATATTCAACCTAACACACAAATTAATGTGTCTATACAAGAGATTTATCCTCTACCTGGATGCAGTAATTGGGCTGATGAGCCAAGAAAAGGAGCGAGACAAAAGCAACATTCTCAGACCTTGACTTCAACACCGATGAAAATCCTGCTTCAAGAAAAAAAAGCGAGAAGAAAAAGAAACCAAGATCAAGGAAAAACTAAAAAGGAAAGAACAAAAGAACCAAAAACTAAGCGAGTGAAAAAAGAATTTAATGGAGAAAAGAAAAAGCCTGCTGTTCCTGAAAGAAAAAACACAAAAATTGGAGCAAAAGAAAATGAGCAGGAAACTGTTTGAATCTGACTCCGACACTTCAATTGATGAGGATAACATTTGTGAAGACGAATCAGAGAGTGAGCTATGTTTGACAGAGATCGGCAAAGAAACCTGTTTCTATTGCGAAGACACCGGGAAAGATGGAGAAATGTAGTATCGCTGCACTTCTTGTGCATTATGGGCACATCAAGAATGTTCTGGATGGGACACTCCTGAGGGTATTTTTGTGACATGCGCCCAAGAAAGTAAAATTGACTTAAAATTCTGCAAGCTCATTAGTTATGTGAATATTTTTTTGGCGCTTGAATTTTTTAAGCCTTTTTCAGTATAGAAAGATGTTTTTGTTTTTTCTGTTTTTCAAATAATTGATTTCTAATTATGTCCATACTTTCAATTAGATTTTTTTTAATTTCCTAAATACGGAATTATGTAACAATATAAAATAATGATTTGTTCAACGTGTTTATGTCATTGAAATATCCCACATTTTTAAAATCTACAGTCCTTTAGTAGAACATGACATTACCGACTGCCATTACCCCTAGGATAGTGGGTAATACCGGTCAAAGCTGATTTTGCAAAACAATGCTTAATGCCTGTATGTAATCTTGATTAAGGCTCAATTTAAGTATGCAATAGGTAAAATATACTATGTTAGCGATTTAACGTGATTAGGTTTGAATTTTCTTTTCCTTTTAATTTTTATTCTTATTTTACCCTAGGTGAACGCCATTACCCCAATCTCCCCTCCTACTTGACAATAATGCAAGTTAGGTTGTGATATTTGAACTATGAACAAGGAGAAGTATTTGAACTATGAAACAAGTACAAGTGGTAGCACAATTAGAAACGTATGCGTGCGTTGTCATGACAGTGAGAGTTTAGATTTCTTCGGAGTACCCAAGAATTTCCATTATACGCATTCTGGATATGCGAAAGTATCATTTCCAGAGATTATTGCACTCAAAGAGAATCGTCGATGATAGAGGACAACTCCTTGCTACTGTTGCTGGTAACACATTACCTACTGATACATCCTATCGTCAGCTTTTGGGTATAAGCATTCAACGGAAGGACAAAAGAAGACAGGCGTACTCTTCTACGAATATCATAAATCATATCGTGTCTACGTGCCGGAACTGATACCAGTGTAAAAATATTGTAGTAATAGACAGTGAAATAACCGGAAAAATAAAAAGGGCAAAGGTAGAAAATATCACGAAGGAATCTAAAGATGAATTGATGGAAAATGAAGCGCAAATGAACGTTATTACTGCTGTTGATAATATAGACAATTAACCTAATAATAGCAAAGATGAAATGCATATTGAACATGTGGATGACCCCCCCAGTAAAAATTGTGTATGACTCAAAATGGATTAATGATTATTCTACTGATTACGAAATAAGAGAAGAGAGTAACTATAATATCAAGAGAGAACATGATGATTTATTTTATGGGACAGATTCAAAATGTCCAAAGTTGTTCAATGATATTAATAATGTATAATAATATATTTTTGTATTAATATCCTACATGACATTATTTCATTAAAAATATATTATGCATTACATTGTTATTTGTTCATTATTTTTAGAGTATGCTAGCATATGAAACGTTTAGAATGTCTATTAAAACATCGGAGATGTAAGAAAAGGAATTTGCATACATGATATGTTGGATAGATAGGTTAACATGGAGAAAATCTAAGTATCAGAATGAACAAATTCTTTATCAACACCTTTTGTCGGATAGGTCAGTATAAAATTGATAAAATCTAAGTATCAGAGCAAATAGATTCTATATCAACATCCTTTACCAGATATGACGGTTATCATTATCAAAATCTAAGTGTCAGTGTGATGAAATTTTTTATCAACATCTTTGGTCAGATACGTGGGATAACATTGACAAAATCAAAGTATCAGCGTGAATAAATTTTGTCTATCATAATCTTTGTCAAATACATCGGATAAAATTGACTAAATCTAAGCATCAGATTGAGTTAATTCTACATCAACATCCTTTGTTGGATAACATTGTCAAAACCTATCTATTAGAGTGAATAAATTCTTTATCCACTTCATTTGTCTAGTACATCAGGTAACATTAACAAAATCTAAGTATCAGAGTGAATAAATTCCTGTTCATCGTCGTTTGTCAGATATGCTTGATAAAATTGAGAAAATCTAAGTATCTGAGCAAATAAATTCTTTATCAATATCTTTCGACGGATACGTTTGATAACACTACCTAAATCTAAGTATCATAGTGAATAAATTCTTTTTCAACTTAGTTTGTTGGATGCATCAGATAACATTCACGAAATCTAAGTTTCAGAGTGAATAACTTCTTAACAACTTCTTTCGTCGGGTACATCAGAAGACATTCACGATATCTAAGTATCAGAAAGAATATATTCCTTATCATCGTACTTTGTCAGATATCTCTGATAAAATTGAGAAAATCTAAGCATCAGAGTGAATAAATTCTTTATCAATGTCTTATGAGTGGATGGATTCTTTATCAACATCCTTTGCCGAAAATGTCAGTTAACATTATCAAGACCTAAGCGTCAGGGTGATTAAATTCTGTATCAACATCTATTGTCAGATACATGGGGTAACATTGACAAAATCTAAGTATCAGAGTGAATAAATTTTTCTGTCAGTATCTTTGTCGGATAAATCGGATAAAATTGACAAAATATAAGTATCAGATTGAATAAATTCTTTATCAACATCTTTTGCCGGATACTTCGGATAACATTGTCAAAATCTAAGTATCAGGATGAATGAATTTTTTATCAATTTCTTTTGTCTATTACATCAGGTAACATTCAAAAAATCTAAGTATCAGAGTGAATAAATTCTCTATCAACATCCTTCGCCGGATATGTAGGTTAACATTATTGAAACCTAAGTTTCAGAGTGATGAAATTCTTTATCAATGTCTTTTGACAGATACTTTTGATAGCACTGACAAAATTTAAGTATCAAAGTGAACAAACTCTTTATCGGAATTCGTTATCGATATCATTTGTCGGATATGTTGGATAACATTGACAAAATCTATCTATTAGAATGAATAAATACTTTATCATCCTCCTTTGTCAGATACGTCGGATAATTTTTAGAAATTATAAGTATCAGAGTGAATAAATTCTTTTTGAACATCTTTTGTCAGATATGTCGGATAAAATTGACAAAATCTAAGTGTCAGAGCAAGTAAATTCTTTATCATCATCATATGCCGGTTACCTTGGTTATCCGGATAGAATTGACAAAATATAAGTATCAGATTAAATAAATTCTCTATCAGCATCTTTTGTCAGATTTGTCGGATAAAATTGACAAAATCTATGTACTAGAAAGAATAAATTGTTTATCAAATTCCTTTGTTGGATACATCGGATAACATTCACAAAATCTAAGTATCAGGGTGAATAAATTCTTTATCATCGTCATTTGTCAGATATACCTGATAAAATTGAGAAAATCTAAGTATCAGAGTGAATAAATTCTGTATCAATGTCTTTTGACAGATAATTTTGATAGTACTGATAAAATTTAAGTATCAAAGTGGATAAATTCTTTATTAACACTTTTATCGATATCATATCTCGGATATGTCAGATAACATTGACAAAATCTATGTATTAGAATGAATAAATTTTTTGTCAAAATATTTTGACGGATAGGTCGGGATAAAATTGACAAAATCTAAGTATCAGAGTGAATAAATTCTCTATCAACATCCTTCGCCGGATATGTAGGTTAACATTACCAAAACCTAAGTTTCAGAGTGATGAAATTCTTTATCAATGTCTTTTGACAGATACATTTGATAGCACTGACAAAATTTAAGTATCAAAGTGAACAAACTCTTTATCAACATTCTTTATCGATATCATTTGTCGGATATGTTGGATTACATTCACAAAGTCTAAGTATCAGAGCGACTAAATTTTTTATCATCATCATATGCCGGTTACATCGGTTATCCGGATAGAATTGACAAAATATAAGTATCAGATTCAATAAATTCTTTATCAGCATCTTATGTCAGATTTGTCGAATAACATTGACAAAATCTATGTACTAGAAAGAATAAATTCTTTATCAAATTCCTTTGTTGGATACATCGGATAACATTCACAAAATTTAAGTATCAGAGTGAATAAATTCTTTATCATCGTCATTTGTGAGATATACCAGAAAAAAATTGAGAAAATCTAAGTATCAGAGTGAATAAATTCTATATCAATGTCTTTTGACAGATACTTTTGATAGCCCTGATAAAATTTAAGTATCAGGGTGAATAAATTCTTTGTTAACATTTTTATCGATATCATATCTCGGATATGTCGGATAACATTGACAAAATCTATGTATTATAATGAATAAATTCTTTATCAAAATATTTTGACTGATAGGTCTGGATAAAATTGACAAAATCTAAGTATCAGAGTGAATAAATTCTCTATTAACATTTTTCGCCGGATATGTAGGTTAACATTACCAAAACCTAAGTTTCAGGATGATGAAATTCTTTATCAATGTTTTTTGACAGATACGTTTTATAGCACTGACAAAATTTAAGTATCAAAGTGAAAAAACTCTTTATCAAGATTATTTATCGATATCATTTGTCAGATATGTTGGATAACATTCACAAAGTCTAAGTATAAGAGCGAGTAAATTCTTTATCATTATCATATGTCGGATACTTTGGTTATCCGGATAGAATTGACCAGATTAAATAAATTCTTTATCAGTATCTTATGTCAGAAATATCGGATAACATTGAAAAATCTATGTACTAGAAAGAATAAATTCCTTATCAACTTCTTTTGCAGGATACACCGAATAACATATACAAAATCTAAGTATCAGAGTGAATAAATTCTTTATCATCGTCCTTTGTCAGATATACCTAATAAAATTGAGAAAATCTAAGTATCAGATTGAATAAATTCTGTATCAATGTCTTTTGACAGATAATTTTGATAGTACTGATAAAATTTAAGTATCAAAGTGAATAAATTCTTTATTAACATTCTTTATCGATATCGTTTCTCGGATATGTCGGATAACATTGACAAGATCTATGTATTAGAATGAATAAATTCTTTGTCAAAATATTTTGAAGGATAGGTCGGGATAAAATTGATAAAATCTAAGTATCAGAGTGAATACACTCTTTATCAACATCTTTTGCCGGAAATGTCAGTTAATATTATCAAAACCTTAGTGTCAGAGTGATTAAATTCTGTATCAATATCTATTGTCAGGTACATGGGGTAATATTGACTAAATCTAAGTATCAGAGTGAATAAATTCTGTATCAATGTCTTTTGACAGATACGTTTGATAGTACTGATAAAATTTAAGTATCAAAGTGAATAAATTCTTTATTAACATTTTTATCGATATCATATCTCGGATATGTCGGATAACATTGACAAAATCTATATATTAGAATGAATAAACTCTTTGTCAAAATATTTTGACGGATAGGTCGGGATAAAATTGACAAAATCTAAGTATCAGAGTGAATAAATTCTCTATCAACATCCTTCGCCGGATATGTAGGTTATATCTAAGTTTCAGAGTGATGAAATTCTTTATCAATGTCTTTTGACAGATAATTTTGATAGTACTGATAAAATTTAAGTATCAAAGTGAATAAATTCTTTATTAACATTTTTATCGATATCATTTGTTGGATATGTCGGATAACATTCACAGAGTCTAAGTATCAGAGCGAGTAAATTCTTTATCACGATCATATGCCGGTTACATCAGTTATCCGGATAGAATTGACAAAATATAAGTATCAGATTCAATTAATTCCTTATCAGCATCTTATGTCAGATTTGTCGGATAACATTGAAAAAATCTATGTACTAGAAAGAAAAAATTCTTTATCAAATTCCTTTGTTGGATACATCGGATAACATTCAGAAAATCTAAGTATCACAGTGAATAAATTCTTTATCATCGTCATTTGTGAGATATACCAGATAAAATTGAGAAAATCTAAGTATCAGAGTGAATAAATTCTGTATCAATGTCTTTTGACAGATACTTTTGGTAGCACTGATAAAATTTAAGTATCAGGGTGAATAAATTCTTTGTTAACATTTTTATCGATATCATATCTCGGATATGTCAGATAACATTGACAAAATCTATGTATTATAATGAATAAATTCTTTATCAAAATATTTTGACTGATAGGTCGGGATAAAATTGACAAAATCTAAGTATCAGAGTGAATAAATTCTCTATTAACATTTTTCGCCGGATATGTAGGTTAACATTACCAAAACCTAAGTTTCAGAGTGATGAAATTCTTTATCAATGTCTTTTGACAGATACGTTTGATAGCACTGACAAAATTTAAGGATCAAAGTGAACAAACTCTTTATCAAGATTATTTATCGATAAAATTTGTCAGATATGTTGGATAACATTCACAAAGTCTAAGTATAAGAGCGAGTAAATTCTTTATCATTATCATATGTCGGATACATTGGTTATTCGGATAGAATTGACAAAATATAAGTATCATATTAAATAAATTCTTTATCAGTATCTTATGTCAGAATTATCGGATAACATTGAAAAATCTATGTACTAGAAAGAATAAATTCTTTATCAACTTCTTTTGCAGGATACACCGGATAACATAAACAAAATCTAAGTATCAGAGTGAATAAATTCTTTATCATCGTCCTTTGTCAGATATACCTAATAAAATTGAGAAAATCTAAGTATCAGAGTGAATAAATTCTGTATCAATGTCTTTTGGCAGATACTTTTGATAGCACTGATAAAATTGAAGTATCAGAGTGAATAAATTCCTTATTAACATTCTTTATCGATATTTTTTCTCGGATATGTCGGATAACATTGACAAAATCTATGTATTAGAATGAATAAATTCTCCATCAAAATATTTTGACGGATAGGTCGGGATAAAATTGATAAAATCTAAGTATCAGAGTGAATACACTCTTTATCAACATCCTTTGCCGGAAATGTCAGTAAATATTATCAAAACCTTAGTGTCAGAGTGATTTAATTCTGTATCAACATCTATTGTCAGATACATTGGGTAACATTGACAAAATCTAAGTATCAGAGTGCAATAAATTTTTTCTATCAGCATCTTTGTTGGATAAATTGGATAAAATTGACAAAATATAATTATCAGATTAAGTAAATTCTTTTATCCACATCTTTTGCCGGATACATCGGATAACATTGTCCAAATATAAGCATCAGATGAACAAATTCTCTATCAACATCCTTTGCCGGATATGTCGGTTAAAATTATCAAAGCATAAGTGTCAGAGTGATGAAATTCTGTATCAGCATATTATGTCAGATATGTCAGAAAACATTGACAAAATCTAAGTACTAGTAAGAATAAATTCTTTATCAACTTCTTTTCTTGGATACTTCGGTTAACATTCACAAAATCTAAGTATCAGAATGAATAAATTCTTTACCATCGTCCTTTGTCAGATATACCTGATAAAATTGAGAAAATCTAGGTATCAGAATGAATAAATTCTGTATCAATGTCTTCTGACAGATACTTTTGGTAGCATTGATAAAATTTAAGTATCGTATTGAATAAATTCTTTATTAACATTCTTTATCAATATCATTTCTCGGATATGTCAAAATCTCGGATAACATTGACAAAATCTATGTATTAGAATGAATAAATTCTTTATGAACATCTTTTGACGGATATATCGGATAAAATTGACAAAATCTAAGTATCAGAGCGAATAAATTCTCTATCATCATCATATGCCGGATACATCGGTTATACGGATAAAATTGACAAAATCTAAGTATCAGATTGAATGAATTCCTTATCAGCATTTTATGTCAAATATGTCAGATAACATTGTCAAATCTAAGCATCAGAGTGAATAAATTCTTTATCAACTTCTTTTGTTGGATACATCGGATAACATTAACAAAATCTAAGTATCAGAGCGAAGTGGCCCACCACTCTAAGTGAACCTAAATTAACCTACCTTTTTGCATGTCTCTCTCACTATGACTGTGTGTCTGAGTTGGTGTGCTGCCATCTATAACCAGTCTAGCCTAGATTCAAGGCAAAGATGCATAAAGTCAAATTAATGGAACTTAGATTTTATGACTCTTATCTGATTAACGAATTTATTCACTCTGATACTTAGATTTTGTCAATTTTATCCGATGTATCTGACAGAGGGTGTTGATAAAAAAAATGCATTCACTCTGACACTTATATTTTGTCAATTTTATCCTATGTATCCAACAAAGGAAGTTGATATAGAATTTAATCACTCTGATACTTAGATTTTGATAATGTTATCCGACGTATCCAGAAAAGGATGTTGACAATGAATTTATTTACTCTGACACTTAGAGTTTGTCAATGTTATCCTATGTATCCAACAAAGGAAGTTGATATAGAATTTAATCACTCTGATACTTAGATTTTGATAATGTTATCCGACGTATCCAGCATAGGATGTTGATAAAGAACTTGTTCACTCCGATGCTTAGATTTTATCAATTTTATCTTACGTATCTGACAAATGATGTTGATAAAGAATTTATTCATTCTAATACATAGATTTTGTCAATGCTATCCGACGTATCTGACAACTGATGTCGATAAAAAAATGTTATAAAAGAATTTATTCACTCTGATACTTAAATTTTGCCGATGTTATTAAACGTATCAGTCAAAAGACATTGATAACGAATTTATTCAGTCTGATACTTGTATTCTCTAAATTTAATCAAACGAATCTGACAAATGATGATGATAATGGGTTTATTCGATCTGATACTAAAATTTTGTGAATGTTATCCGATGTATCCAACAAAAGAAGTTGGTTAAGAATTTATTAACTCTGATACTTAGATTTGACAATGTTATCCAACATATCTGACATAAGATGCTGATAAAGAATTTATTCAATCTGATACTTAGATTTTGTCAATTTTATCCGGATAACCGATGTATCCGTAATATGTATGATGATACAGAATTTATTCGGTCTGACACTTAGACTTTGTCAATTTATCCGACATATCCGTCAAAAGATGCTGATAAAGAATTTATTCTTTCTAATACATAGATTTTGTCAATGTTATCTGGAATATCCGATAAGTGATATTGATAAAGAATGCTAATAAAGAATTTATTCACTCTGATACCTAGATTTTGTCAGTGCTACCAAAAGTATTTGTCAAAAGATATTGATACGGAATTTATTCACTCTGATACTTAGATTTTCTCAATTTTATCAGGTATATCTGAAAATGACGATGATAAAGAATTTATTCACTCTGATACTTAGATTTTGTGAATGTTATCCTATGTATCCAACAAAAGAAGTTGATAAAGAATTTATTCTTTCTACTACATAGATTTTGCCAATGTTATCCGAAATATCTGACATAAATTGCTGATACAGAATTTCATCTCTCTGACACTAAGGTTTTGATAATTTTAACCTAAATATCCGGCGAAGGATGTTGATAGAAAATTTATTCACTCTGATACTTAAATTTTGTGAATGGTACCTAATGTAATAGACAAAAGAAGTTTATAAAGAATTCATTCACTCTGATACTCAGATTTGAAAATGTTATCCGATTTATCTGACAAAGATGCTGATATAAAAAATTTATTTCACTCTGATACTTAAATTTTGTCATTGTTACCCCATGTATTTGACAATAGATGTTGATACAGAATTTAATCACTCTGACACTTAGGTTTTTGATAACGTTAACCGACATTTCCGGCAAAGGATGCTGATAAAGATTCTATTCACTCTTATACTTATATTTTATCAACTTTATCCTGACCTATCTGCATTGATCATGAAGGAGGTATCATGATAAACTTGAACCTCCCCCTGCCTTGGCCATTGTACCTTGCACACATTTTAAAAGAAAAACAACACGAGTTACTTGGAAATTTCAAGTACTGAACTACGCCCCGCAATATTCTTATTCAGAATAACATTTCTCTTTTTTTCTGTGTAGCAGAACCATATTCGGGTCTATGCTCGTGAATTTTGTAAAATTGGGGTCGGTGATAATTTGTGCACATTCTGTGGGACATGTTACGACGTCACAACGTGATGTGTTTCGTACGCTTTCACACATTTTTCCAAAAGCTGAATTTAAAATAAGCTTATACATTTCTTTTTCGACTTTTGTTTTTGCCTGTGAGCGTTTACTGACAAAGGTGTCAAGAAAACTTCTTCAAGTCGGGTTTCTGATCAAATTGCAGGGCCCTGTGTATTTTTGTGATCATGAAACCATTGCTCACCATCCATCGCAATAGGACATGATGAACAACAACATTTTGTTTTGGGTCCAGATCGGCAATTAGTTTCTGCTTGGAGGGGATCCAATGCATGCCCATATCCTCGACCAAAGACCGATTGTCTTGAATCTTACTATAAAGTGAAATTTGAAAATTCTCCCCCCTCCCACAAAAAAAATGATAAGCAGTATTTGGTAGGGCCCTTGATGGTTCATACCCATAATCATCTCACTAGTTCATTTTTAAGGATTTCTAAGGATTGTCCTGAATTTCTTTATTACAATTCTTTTCTTGGCACCTAATCATTTCCTAGAAATCTAGTCTTATGTCACTTAGCCCTGTATTTCTAGCCCTCAGATTGGCCTAGAAATAGGCTTTGTGATCTTGTACTAGTAGTATTCTAGTGGATTTTCTGATTTCTGACAACTAAAACCCAACTTTATTAGAAAATCGAATATTATTTTAAACGTGGATGTTCAAATTTCTTGAAATTAAAAGCCCAAGTTTTATTAAAATATCAAATATTATTAATAAAACTTATTTATTTTAAACATGGATGTTTATATGTCTTGAAACTAAAACCAAACTTTATTAAAAAAATCAAATGTTATTAATAAATCAAATGTATTTTAAACTGGGATGTTCATATTTCTGAAAACTAAAACCCAGCTTTATTAAAAAATATGCAAAAATGTACCCAATGAGGCCTTGGATCATCCCCCACCTCCCAAAAAATATTAAAGTTAATCATGGGTTTCATGCAACATACACCTATGAAAGGCTATGAAACCTAGCTCAAAAAAGTAAGAAATAGTAAACCAAGCATCCCAAATCATAGGTTTCAGACAACATACACCTACAAAAGGTTAGGAAATCTAGCTCAGAAAAGTTCGAAATAGTAAACCGAACATCCCAAATCATAGATTTCAGACAACACACACCTACGACAGGCTAAGAAACCTAGGTCAGAAAAGTGTGAAATAGTAAACCAAGCACCCCAAATCATAGGTTTCAGACAACACACATCTACATACGTTAAGAAATCTAGCTAAATATGAATTTTTTTATGCTTTAAGTATTTTTTATGTCAAGATCCTCCCACACCGACTTATTGTTTACTGTTAAAGCACCGAGGACAGTGAAAATAAAATCTGTTGTTCGAATGGGTTTATGTGATGTTTGAATTGAGTATGGTAATCAACTATTGAATTGGCTTTTAGGTATCCTTGGAAAATAAACATTGCATTATAGATTACCCCCTCCCTCCAACTTTTTCTCAAAATGACATGAAATATGCTTACGGCTGTACCAATCATACGCTATGCTTCCTCATAGACACGACGCAGTTTTCCCTGTGGTACTCTATGGCCGATTATCGACACCACACGGCTGTACCATTTGAGAACTAAAGTTACATCAAACAACAACATAGCAGATTATAACATGAATCAAAGTGTAGAGTTAGAGATATCTTTTTATTGTAAGTTTCTGTTGAAACTAGTGGCAACGTATTTGCATTACGGGTATCAAAATACACCATAAATTATACCATGTTTCGGTAGAGAGGATACCGTAAAAACACCGCTTTTTCATCGACCGGCACCGCTTTTTGGCATCAGTCGAGTGGCAACACTGGCTAGGATAGCCTTCTACCGACTCCAGTCGGAGCGTGCACGCTCCAAAGTACAGTCGTGGCGAAAGAAAATTAGTCCTATTACTTTCCGGACAAACCCTGTATGTTGTGACGTAAGAGAATATGTTTTAAAAACAGGTACATCGTTGCACAGGTACGACGGCTAGAGAGATTAGTAGCTCCATTTAGAATAAACCAATGGGCCGGTAGAAAGCCAATGTTAATCCTAATCTAACCATTTAAAACACTATGCTAATTCCCTATTATTGGTACTTGTTAAATATTCCGACCACACTCAAGAAGTGAAGTTAGATTCATCATATGGAAATATGGAAAGAAAATTGTGTCATCCATATTACGTAGACACCCCCTAACACACAACGTAAACATTCCCTAACACCTACATCTCTTACAAGTTTAAAAGAAGTGTTCAGATTGAGATTCAAAGGGGTTTGAGGAGGGCCATTAATGCAATAAGTATTACTTTACTTCCTCTGACATATTTGTTTGCTATATGTTTCAGTTTCTATTATGTGCCATCAATCTTATCCTGTAAACAAAATGTAACATTACTTCCTTTTTTCAAAGCAATGCTTTGAAATGTGTTCATATTAAGGCTTCGCACCTATTTAATAGTCTATGTGGATTATACTCAGGATTGCCAATCGCTGCTCGGCCGTATTGTTTCGAAGATACTTCCTTTCATTAGGAGCAGCTGATAAATGCATAATTAAATACATCTTCAAAGCAATTATCAACTTCGGATAGGCATCTTGCAGACCGTGTTAGTACATAGCGGATAAAGATTATTCGGTAGTAACGTTGTAAATAACAACTTCAACCGAATGGTATGTAGTATATAAGCTAGGGAGGGTAATTTTGTGGGATGGAAGTCGTGAAGGTCTCTTTCCAAGATCCCTGATTCACCCAAAATCCAGTAGCTTTTAGAATATTGTCTTAGATGGGATATAAACCTTTTTCATCCGTTTCTGCCCCGCCTACTAGTTCTTATAAAACCCTTCAACACCGTTCAAGAAGTAAAATTTTGGCCAATACCCTTATTGTACATTTTCAGACGGTGGAATGATTTTCAGTCTCATTGGTTAATGTTCATAGGGGGGGGGTCAACAAAGAAACAAATAATGTGACTATGGACGAGACTGCTAAGCTTTTACTCAAGGTCGTACCTAGGATTTTTTTTTTTTGGGGGGGGGGGTACTCAAAGATTTTTTTCGGGGGGGGGGGGAGGGAGTACACAAAATAAACTCAATAAAAGTATAAAATTTTATATCCATTTTTGTCAGTCAGACAAATATTTCATGGGGCTTCAAACCCCTCTACCCACCTCTGGGTACGGCATTGCTTCTACTGAGCAATCGATCCACTAGACAAATTCACAATAAGCACAATTTTGCTTATAGCAGATGTATTTTGGGGATTTAAGGTACCCAAAATAATTAAATCCTTTGATCGCACTGTAATAATTTTGGTGATTCCCTTATAATATATATATATATATATATATATATATATATATATATATATAATATATATTATATATATATATATATATATATATATATATATATATAATATATATATATATATATATATATATATATATATTATATATATATAATATATATATATATATATTATATATATATATATATATATATATAATATATATATATATGTAGGGTAAGAGGTACCATTTTACGTAGACATATAGCAATCTCCATGTTATTCTACGTTCCATGGCACCTTTCCATGCTATGCTTACCAGACCGGTTATTTTATTTACACATGAACTTTTTTAATTGTTTGATTGACGTGTTTGGGGAGATTAGGTTCCTTGGCACAGTCTGTGCTATCAAGAGTGGTTTCTGATTTGTTTAGGGGAATTGCCTTTAGCCAACATTAGTTTTTAATGAACGTGTCGGTAGATAGGATATGCAAATTTGATCCTACTAAGGTGGAAAAAAAAAGAGTTTAGCATTTTTGCGAATACTTCGATGTGTTGTCAATTTAAAATATACTTCGATGTGTTGTCAATTTAAAATAGTTAAGAAATAAAAATTTTTAACAAGAAATGACTGAAAAGTGTTTTGGGGGAGATGGGATGATTGTATACTGTATAATACACAAGTGATTTTTTGGACAGTGTTGTCAGTTTTAAAATAGTTCCCACTGGTTCCTGGCACTAGGCTACGCATATCAAGTTGAAAATTTGACAGAATGAGGTTTTTGAGGGGGTTGAGTTGCACGGTAGTTGAGTTGCATGGAGGGTTGAGTTGTATGAGGGTTCAGTTAAAGGGGGTACAGTTACACGGGGGTTTAGTTAAATGGGGTTGAGTTGCACGAGAGTTGAGTTGCACGAGAGTTCAGTTGCACGGGGGTTCAGTTACATGCGGGTTCAGTAAAACGGGGGTTTAGTTAAATGTGGTTGAGTTGCACAGGGGTTGAGTTGCACGAGGGTTCAGTTAAAGGGGGTTCAGTTGCACGGGGGTTTAGTTAAATGGGGTCGAGTTGCACGAGGGTTCAGTAGCACGAGGGTTCAGTAGCACGGGGGTTCAGTTGTACGGGGTTTCGGTTATACAAGGTTTTTTTTTCTTTACTTGATGGTCATTCAAAAAGCGAGGATTTCTGTTAAATAAATAATTCTTATACATTTTAAAATAGGGTGAACTACATTAGTTTATAAGACGGATCGTGAAAATCCCAAGGTTTTGTGTACCAAGAACCTCAAGGGGAAGGCTCAGAGGCCCTTCGTTCCCCCATTTCTGAGGGCAGGGGAGGGGGGGGGGCAATTTTGGAGGGAAAACCAAAATACTCAGAATCAAAAATAAACGGGATCTGCCTCAAGGAAAGGCTCAGAGGCCCTTCGTTCCCCCATTTCTGAGGGCAGGGGAGGGGGAGGGGGTCAATTTTGGAGGGAAAACAAAAATACTCAGAATTGAAAATAAACAGGATCTGCCTCAAGGGAAGGCTCAGAGGCCCTTCGTTCCCCCATTTCTGAGGGCAGGGGAGGGGGGGGGGTCAATTTTGGAAGGAAAACCAAAAATACTCAGAATCGGAAATAAACGGGATCTGCCTCAAGGGAAAGGCTCAGAGGCCCCTCCTTCCTCAATTTCTGAGGGCAGGGGAGGGGGGAGGGTCAATTTTGGAGGGAAAACCAAAAAACTCAGAATCAAAAATAAACGGGATCTGCCTCAAGGGGAAGGCTCAGAGGCCCTTCGTTCCCCCATTTCTGAGGGCAGGGGAGGGGGGGGTCAATTTTGGAGGGAAAACCAAAAATACTCAGAATCGAAAATAAACGGGATCTGTCTCAAGGGCAAGGCTCAGAGGCCCCTCCTTCCTCAATTTCTGAGGGCAGGGGGGGGGGGGGTCAATTTTGGAGGGAAAATCAAAAATGCTCAGAATCGAAAATAATGGGATCTGCCTCAAGGGGAAGGCTCAGAGGCCCTTCGTTCCCCCATTTCTGAGGGCAGGGGGGAGTCAATTTTGGAAGGAAAACCAAAAATACTCAGAATCGAAAATAAACGCGATCTGCCTCAAGGGCAAGAATCAGAGACCCCTCCTTCCCCCATTTCTGAGGGCAGGGGACGGGGGGGGGGTCAATTTTGGAGGGAAAACAAAAATGCTCAGAATCGAAGATAATTTCCATTCGTCTTAGTTTTTAACGATGCTCCTTATTTCTAGTTGAAAATGCTTATTTTTTAATTTAATTGGGAATGAAAAATCAAAGTGCCAGAATGGTTGAAATCCACTAGCTCAGAAGTGGGAGTCTGAGTCCACCAGCCTGAATGGTTGAAATCCACTAGCTCAGAATTGGGGTCCCAGTCCACCAGCCTGAATGGTGGAAATTCACTAGCTCAGAATTGGGGTCTTAGTCCACCAGCCTGAATAGTGGAAATCCACTAGCTCAGTATTGGGGTCTTAGTCCACCAGCCTGAATGGTGGAAATCCACTAGCTCAGTATTGGGGTCTCAGTCCACCAGCCTGAATGATGGAAATTCACTAGCTCAGAATTGGGGTCTTAGTCCACCAGCCTAAATGGTGGAAATTCACTAGCTCAGAATTGGGGTCTTAGTCCACCAGCCTGAATGGTTGAAATTCACTAGCTCAGAATTGGGGTCTTAGTCAGTGTTCAGATTGGAGCGTTGGGGTCCGACTATCTGGGCTTTATTTGTCAAGGCCTGAATGCTAAGCGATGGACATGAGCTCGATTGGGACCCCATTGTGAAAATGGAAAACAAAAAACAAAAATATATTGTTGGTATGTGTGTAGAGCATGGCATGGTTACCGCTAGGGCAACAGTCTAACCGTTGATGGTTTTAGGTATCCGTGAATAAGTTCTAAGGCGAGAGTGGAAGTTGGGACAAATTTTTGGAAGTGCCCACCTCACCTGCCCAGAGTCTCAGGCAAGTGACCGTAAATTTGAAAAAGTGGAAATTGGCTCAGATTTTCTAAACTGAGCTGAGACAATGAATAGATACTATTGGGAAAGTGATTGGAGACGCTGGGCATCCGTGAACAAGTGCTAAATTGAGAGAGGAATTTGGGGCAATATTTAGGGGCGCCATCCCGCCCAGAGTCTCCGGCAGGTGACCCAAAAATTTAAAAAACACACAGAGACGACAGACACAGAGAGACGAATCACACACAGAGAGGACAAACACACAGAAACGACACATAGAGACGACACATGCACAGAGACGATACACATACACAGAGTCAACACATACAGAGAGACGAGACACACACACAGAAATGACAAACACACATAGAGACGACACACACAAAGAGACGTCACACACACACACAGATACGAAACACACATAGAGACGACACACAAATAGAGACATCACACGCACACAGAGACAACATCCACACAGAGACGACACACACACACAGAGACGACACACTCAAAGTGACGACTTACACATAGAGACGACACACACATATAGAGACAACACAGACATAGAGATGACAGACACACAGATACGAAACACCCACAGAGACGACACACTCAAAGTGACGACTTACACATAGAGACGACACACACACAGAGACGATAAACACACAGAGACGACACACATAGAGAGACGACACGCACACAGAGACGACAAACACACAGAGACAATACACACACAGAAATGAAACACACAAAGAGACGACACACGCACAGAGAGGACAAACACACAGAAACGACACACACACAGAGACGACACACACATAGAGACAACACAGACATAGAGATGACAGACACACAGATACGAAACACCCACAGAGACGACACACACATAGAGACAACACACACACAGAGACAACATCCACACAGAGACGACGCACACACACAGAGACGACACGCTCAAAGTGATGACTTACACATAAGAGACGACACACACACACAGAGACGACAAACACACAGAAACGACACACACACACACACACACACACACACAGAGACGACCACACATAGAGACAACACAGACACAGAGACGACACACACACAGAGACAACAACACATAGAGAGACAACACGCACACAGAGACGACAAACACACAGAGACAACACACACACAGAGACGACACATGCACAGAGACGACACACACACACAGAGTCCACTCACACACAGAGAGGACAAACACACAGAGACAACACACACACAGAGACGACACATGCACAGAGACGACACACACACACAGAGTCCACTCACACACAGAGAGGACAAACACACAGAGACGACAGACACAAAGAGACAAATCACACACAGAGAGGACAAACACACAGAAACGACACATAGAGACGACAAATGCACAGAGACAATACACACACACAGAGTTAACACACACAGAGAGACGAGACACACACACAGAAATGAAAAACACACATAGAGACGACACACACAAAGATGCTCCTTATTTCTAGTTGAAAATGCCTATTTTTTCAATTTAATTGGGAATGAAAAGTCAAAGTGTCAGAATGGTTGAAATCCCCTAGCTCAGAAGTGGGGTCTCAGTCCACCAGCCAGAATGGTTGAAATCCACTAGCTCGGAAGTGGGGTCTTAGTCCACCAGCCTGAATGGTTGAAATCCACTAGCTCAGAATTGGGGTCCCAGTCCACCAGCCTAAATGGTGGAAATTCACTAGCTCAGAATTGGGGTCTTAGTCCACCAGCCTGAATGGTGGAAATCCACTAGCTCAGTATTGGGGTCTTAATCCACCAGCCTGAATGGTGGAAATCTACTAGATCAGTATTGGGGTCTCAGTCCACCAGCCTGAATGGTGGAAATTCACTAGCTCAGAATTGGGGTCTTAGTCCACCAGCCTGAATGGTGGAAATTCACTAGCTCAGAATTGGAGTCTTAGTCCACCAGCCTGAATGGTTGAAATTCACTAGCTCAGAATTGGGATCTTAGTCAATGTTCAGATTGGAACGTTGGGGTCCGACTATCTGGGCTTTATTTGTCAAGGCATGAATGCTAATTGATGGACAAGAGCTCGATTGGGACCCCATTGTGAAAATGGAAAACAAAAAACAAAATATGTATTGTTGGTATGTGTGTAGAGCATGGCATGATTACTGCTAAGGCAACAGTCTAACCGTTGACGGTTTTAGGTATCCGTGAATAAGTTCTAAGGCGAGAGTGGAAGTTGGGATAAATTTTTGGAGGTGCCCACCTCACCTGTCCAGAGTCTCAGGCAAGTGACCCTAAATTTGAAAAAAGTGGAAATAGACTCAGATTTTCTAAACTGAGCTGAGACAATGAATTTGAAAAAGTTGAAATTGGCTCAGATTTTCTAAACTGAGCTGAGACAATGAATAGATACTATTGGGAAAGTGATTGGAGACGCTGGGCATCCGTGAATAAGTTCTAAGGCGAGAGTGGAAGTTGGGACAAATTTTTGTAGGTACCCACCTCACCTGCCGAGAGTCTCAGGCAAGTGACCCTAAATTTGAAAAAGTTGAAATTGGCTTAGATTTTCTAAACTGAGCTGAGACAATGAATAGATACTATTGGGAAAGTGATTGGAGACGCTGGGCATCCGTGAACAAGTGATAAATTGAGAGAGGAATTTGGGACAATATTTGGGGGGCGCACACCCGCCCAGAGTCTCCGGCAAGTGACCCAAAAATTTAAAAAACACACAGAGACGACAGACACAACGAATCACACACAGAGAGGACAAACACACTGAAACGACACATAGAGACGACACATGCACAGAGATGACACACACACAGAGACGAACAAACATACAGAGAAGACACAAAAACAGAGACGACACACCCACAGAGATGACACACACATTGAGACGACACACGCACAGACACGACACACAAACAGAGTCATAGTGAGAGAGATATCCGAAAAGTTGGGTTGATCTAGGTTCACTTAGAGTGGCATGTGTTTGTCATTTCTGTGTGTGTGTCTCGTCGCTCTGTGTGTGTTGACTCTGTGTGTGTGTATCGTCTCTGTGCATGTGTCGTCTCTATGTGTCGTTTCTGTGTGTTTGTCCTCTCTGTGTGTGATTCGTCTCTTTGTGTCTGTCGTCTCTGTGTGTTTGTCCTCTCTGTGTGTGAGTGGACTCTGTGTGTGTGTGTCGTCTCTGTGCATGTGTCGTCTCTGTGTGTGTGTTGTCTCTGTGTGTTTGTCCTCTCTGTGTGTGAGTGGATTCTATGTGTGTGTGTCGTCTCTGTGTATGTGTCGTCTCTGTGTGTGTATTGTCTCTGTTTTGTTTGTCGTCTCTGTGTGCGTGTTGTCTCTCTATGTGTTGTCGTCTCTGTGTGTGTGTCGTCTCTGTGTCTGTGTTGTCTCTATGTGTGTGTCGTCTCTGTGTGTGTGTGTGTGTGTGTCGTTTCTGTGTGTTTGTCGTCTCTGTGTGTGTGTCGTCTCTATGTGTAAGTCGTCACTTTGAGTGTGTCGTCTCTGTGTGTGTGCGTCGTCTCTGTGTGGATGTTGTCTCTGTGTGTGTTTTGTCTCTATGTGTGTGTCATCTCTGGGGGTGTGTCGTATCTGTGTGTCTGTCATCTCTATGTCTGTGTTTTCTCGATGTGTGTGTCGTCTCTGTGTGTGTGTGTCGTTTCCGTGTGTTTGTCCTCTCTGTGCGTGTGTCGTCTCTTTGTGTGTTTCGTATCTGTGTGTGTTGTCTCTGTGTGTTTGTCGTCTCTGTGTGCGTGTCGTCTCTCTATGTGTGTCGTCTCTGTGTGTTTGTCGTCTCTGTGTGCGTGTCGTCTCTATTTGTAAGTCGTCACTTTGAGTGTATCGTCTCTGTGGTGTGTTTCGTATCTGTGATCTCTATGTCTGTGTTGTCTCTATGTGTGTGTGTCGTTTCTATGTGTAAGTCGTCACTTTGAGTGTGTCGTCTCTGTGTGAGTGTGTCGTCTCTGTGTGGATGTTGTCTCTGTGTGTGTGTGTTGTCTCTATGTGTGTGTCGTCTCTATTTGTGTTTCGTATCTGTGTGTGTGACGTCTCTTTGTGTGTGTCGTCTCTATGTGTGTTTGTCATTTCTGTGTGTGTGTCTCGTCTCTCTGTGTGTGTTGACTCTCTGTGTGTGTATCGTCTCTGTGCATGTGTCGTCTCTATGTGTCGTTTCTGTGTGTTTGTCCTCTCTGTGTGTTATTCGTCTTTTGTGTCTGTCGTCTCTGTGTGTTTTTTAAATTTTTGGGTCACCTACCGGAGACTCTGGGCGGGTGGGCGCCCCTAAATATTGTCCCAAATTCCTCTCTCAATTTAGCACTTTTTCACGGATGCCCAGCGTCTCCAATCACTTTCCCAATAGTATCTATTCATTGTCTCAGCTCAGTTTAGAAAATCTGAGCCAATTTCCACTTTTTCAAATTTAGGGTCACTTGCCTGAGACTCTGGGCAGGTGAGGTGGGCACTTCCAAAAATTTGTCCCAACTTCCACTCTCGCCTTAGAACTTATTCACGGATACCTAAAACCATCAACGGTTAGACTTTTGCCCTAGCGGTAACCATGCCATGCTCTACACACATATCAACAATATATTTTTGTTTTTTGTTTTCCATTTTCACAATGGGGTCCCAATCGAGCTCATGTCCATCGCTTAGCATTCAGGCCTTGACAAATAAAGCCAGATAGTCGGACCCCAACGCTCCAATCTGAACACTGA
The DNA here is from genome assembly GCA_027921565.1 of Artemia sinica. Classification (NCBI taxonomy): domain Eukaryota; kingdom Metazoa; phylum Arthropoda; class Branchiopoda; order Anostraca; family Artemiidae; genus Artemia; species Artemia sinica. The sequence goes on from JAPEVW010000352.1 coordinate 40,242, forward strand.
CTAAGACCCCAATTCTGAGCTAGTGAATTTCAACCATTCAGGCTGGTGGACTAAGACCCCAATTCTGAGCTAGTGAATTTCCTCCATTTAGGCTGGTGGACTAAGACCCCAATTCTGAGCTAGTGAATTTCCATCATTCAGGCTGGTGGACTGAGACCCCAATTCTGAGCTAGTGAATTTCCACCATTCAGGCTTGTGGACTGGGACCCCAATTTTGAGCTAGTGGATTTCAACCATTCAGGCTGGTGGACTAGGACTCCCACTTCTGAGCTAGTGGATTTCAACCATTTTGGCTGGTGGAATGAGACCGCACTTCTGAGCTAGTGGATTTCAACCATTCTGGCACTTTGACTTTTCATTCCCAATAAATTTAAAAATAAGCATTTTCAACTAGAAATAAGGAGCATCGTTAAAAACTAAGACGTATGGAAATTATCTTCGATTCTGAGCATTTTTGTTTTCCCTCCAAAATTGACCCCCCCCCGTCCCCTGCCCTCAGAAATGGGGGATGGAGGGGTGTCTGAGCCTTGCCCTTGAGGCAGATTGCGTTTAATTTCGATTGTGAGTATTTTTGGTTTTCCCTCCAAAATTGACTCCCCCCCTCCCCTGCCCTCAGAAATGGGGGAACGAAGGGCCTCTGAGCCTTTCCCTTGAGGCAGATCCCGTTTATTTTTGATTCTGAGTATTTTTGGTTTTCCCTCCAAATTGACCCCCCCCCTCCCCTGCCCTCAGAAATGGGGGAACGAAGGGCCCCTGAGCCTTCCCCTTGAGGTTCTTGGTACACAAAACCTTGGGATTTTCACGATCCGTCTTATAAACTAATGTAGTTCACCCTATTTTAAAATGTATAAGAATTATTTATTTAACAGAAATCCTCGCTTTTTGAATGACCATCAAGTAAAGAAAAAAACCTCTTGTATAACCGAAACCCCGTACAACTAAACCCCCGTGCTACTGAACCCTCGTGCTACTGAACCCTCGTGCAACTCGACCCCATTTAACTAAACCCCCGTGCAACTGAACCCCCTTTAACTGAACCCTCGTGCAACTCAACCCCCCGTGCAACTCAACCACATTTAACTAAACCCCCGTGTAACTGAACCCGCATGTAACTGAACCCCCGTGCAACTGAACTCTCATGCAACTTAACTCTCGTGCAACTCAACCCCATTTGACTAAACCCCCGTGTAACTGTACCCCTTTAACTGAACCCTCGTACAACTCAACCCTCCGTGCAACTCAACTCCCGTGCAACTCAACCCCCTCAAAAACCTCATTCTGTCAAATTTTCAACTTGATATGCGTAGCCTAGTGCCAGGAACCAGTGGGAACTATTTTAAACTGACAACACTGTCCAAAAATCACTTGTGTATTATACAGTACACAATCATCCCATCTCCCCAAAACACTTTTCAGTCATTTCTTGTTAAAAATTTTTATTTCATAACTATTTTAAATTGACAACACATCGAAGTATATTTTAAATTGACAACACATCGAAGTATTCGCAAAAATACTAATTTCTTTTCTTTTTTTTCCACCTTAGTAGGATCAAATTTGCAAATCCTATCTACCGACACGTTCATTAAAAACTAATGTTGGCTAAAGGCAATTCCCCAAAACAAATCAGAAACCACTCTTGATAGCACAGACTGTGCCAAGGAACCTAATCTCCCCAAACACGTCAATCAAACAATTAAAAATATTCACGTGTAAATAAAATAACCGGTCTGGTAATCATAGCATGGAAAGGTGCCATGGAACGTAGAATAACATGGAGATTGCTATATGTCTACGTAAAATGGTACCTCTTACCCTACTTATATATATATATATATATATATATATATATATATATATATATATATATATATATATATATATATATATATATATATATAATATATATATATATATATATATATATATATATATATATATATATATATATATATATATATATAATATATATATATATATATATATATATATATATATATATATATATATATATATATAATATATATATATATATATATATATATATATATATATATATATATTATATATATATATTAATATATATATAGTATATATATATATATATATATATATTATATATATATATATATATATATATATTATATATATATATATATATATATATATATATATATATAGATATATTATATATATATATATAGATATATATATAATATATATATATATATATATATATATATAATATATATATATATATATATATATATATATATATATACATATATATATATATATTATATATATATATATATATATATATATATATATATATATATATATATATATATATATATATATATATAATATATATATATATATATATATATATATATATATATATATTATATATATATATATATATATATATATATATATATATATATATATTATATATATATATATATATATATATATATATATATATATATATATATATATATATATATATATATATATATATATATATTATATATATATATATATATATATATATATATAGCTCCTCTCATTTGATCTGCCATTAGCGGTCCAATTACCCTGGAACACGTATTTTGGCAGAAACTTTCTCAAAATGCCTTTGAAACCAACTTGAGACTTCGAAACCCTACTTTTAATTTCTAAAAACATCTCATAATAACATTTCACTAGTAATTACCGTTTTTCATATATGTATTGGAATAAATCAATTTAAAATTAGTTTCTTCAAAATTTAGTGTTCCAACGTTGAAGCCAAGTTTTGCGTTCAAGAGAAATCTGACTTGTCTACCCGTGAATAGATCTAATTTCGCTTATGTTTATACGTTCTCTGGAGCACTCGCACCTCGGTCCGGGTTTTTATACGCCGCAGACGCAATTTTTTTTTTAACATTTACTAAAAACAGATGTGATTTAGCAAATATTTCCTCTCAGAATTAGCAAATTCTTCCTGGCCGAGGTGGCAACCCTGTTTAGAATGTTATGTGTTCTTTGCAGGGTTGCTACCGTCAGCAGTGATGCCAAACGTGGTACAGTTGTACCATTTTGGTAATTTCACCTCTACTCAGGATTGCCACCCTGGCCTGGAAGTATTTACTAAAACTGAGAGGAAAACCTTACTGAATCGTATCTGGTTTTACTAAATGCTAAAAAAAAAGTTTTACGCTTGCGGCTACGCCGCACGCGCACCATTAAGCATCGATTTTTACTATAGGAGGATAATCAATAGGATTTCCACAATCTCTTTTCCATTTTTCTTCTTTTTTTTCTTACGTTTTCATAGTATGACTGAAAATTCCGGAAACATTAGAGTTCAAAAATCCTTTTTGATTATTATTTGGATGTGGCCTACTACTGGATAGGCTTCATATTCCAGATGTGGTGTATCCAAGACGTCAAACAATTGTCTGGAATCTTAGATTCTGGAATTCCTGCTGGTGAAGCCCGGCTTTAATTTATCAATGGTCTTCAGGTCATAAAATTCAGACATATTGAAAAATTAAAAAACAATCAACGAAGAAAAACAGCTACAACTCATATTCACGAAGCAATTCAGGCGAGGGAGTGCTTAGAATCTGAGGTGTTACATGAAACAAAATTTAAATTACATGTTGTACATAGTGAACCAAAAGTGAAACAAAAATACCAATAAACAGAAATGATGCAAAAGAATTAAATGCAATTTATTAAACAAAAGAAAAAAACAAAAACATTTTCTTTGTTTTAATGACTCTCACTATATAAGAATTTTATAATTAGCAGCAAGCTCTAAAATACTAAAAATAAGCCCTTTTTCAATAAAATACAACGAAAAGATATTTTATCTATCAGGGTAGAAGTGTAAAGACCTTCTAGCAACCCCCCCCCCCCCCCAAAAAAAAAGAAAATTAAATAATTTGAAAATAGTATATTTTGATTTAGTTCAATTTCCAATTGAACATGTCCTGACAATTTCAACGTAGTTTCATTAGCCGTTCCTGAGGTATCGCCCTTTGAACAAAACTGAATGCATGAAGTTTCTTTCGTTTGGTTTAAAATTGCCCCAAAAATAACCTAAAGTCCCCCAGTTTCCGTTTTTAGGTTTGAAATCTAGACCCTTCAATTTAAATAAGGGATATGCTGCTTAAAAAGATTTCTGGCAAATTTTAAAGCAATTAATTTAGGATTTTTTTGAATTGATTTTTTCTGGATTCTCTGTCATTCATATTCAAGGGAATCAAAACCAATACAATCTATGTCACTTCAAAACGCAAATGACGTAATCGGCTACCAGTTTATTTGTAAAAATATGTAAATTGAAAAGTGCCCCTGAAATTGGACTAGGGCTGCCAAGAAAAAGAAAACTCATATAACATACAATAATTAGTTAAAAAAAAAAAAAAAATGTGTCAAGAGTTTTCAGGTCAGGCAAATCATACATATTGAAAAGTAAGAAGAAAAATATGCAGTCAAAATTAAAAAAAAGTCGCACTTAAAATGCTTTAATCGTCTTCGGCCTAATCCGAATTTAAAGCATCCACTAGTGCCGAATTCAGACTGAAGGTATCTACTTGTTTCCATTTCTTGATAGCCCGAGTCAAATCGCTGGGGATCACCCAGTCATGTACTCCACTTGACGGCCTGAGAACAAGTTGCTTCTTTTTCATCTGGGACGAAACACTCGAGACATTTAAACCTATTCCGGTTTTTAGTTTTGATGACCGACAAATCAAGAACTTTCTCTCTGCTCCTGCACTTGAATGGGGCAAGCTGCAGAGAATCAGAAAGAACTTGTGCAAGCATGGAAAAGTTCGTTTCCAGCAGCGTCTTTAAAAAGGGACAAGGCTAACTAGCAAACGTAGCAGCTGTTATGAGAGTCTGGGAAAAATTTTCTGAAAAAATTTCAAATAGCTTGCCTTTCGGAAGGAGCCGAGAGAAAAGTAGTTATTTAAGCGCTAGGGTTGACGCGAAATCACAAAAATGAGAGCAATAATATCTAACATAATTGAAATCGGATTTTGTAATGAATGGACAATAATTTGTTTTTTTCCACTGAATTCATGGAAAATAACAAAAGTTTTGTTTACTACACATTATGACTTTTAACTAATTTACTGGAAATTTAATAGATCTAGTATAATCCTACTAACGGTGGCACATCTGATTCTATATCAGTTTTTTAAGTTTATTTTAGTTGTGAACTTCATGTAAGTCAGCGGAAGATGCCCACTGACTCAACTTTGAAGATCTTCAAAAATTTGGTTTCTAGGCAAGATAACCAGGTGTTTAAAAATTACAGAATATTCCAAAATATGTCTAATATTTGCTAAATGGTTTTGACAGATTTTATTTTCCTAGAATGAACTAAAATTTGCCTTTAAACAAGTATATTATTCTATTTTTGCAATATTTCATAGTTAAAAAAAATTAACCAATTGCTGAAATTTCATGTTGACAAGCGAAAGCATTTTTAATAACACACATCAGAAGAAGACTTTTTAAAATATGGACAAAGGTGTCCATTGCACGGAAAATACAGGAAAAGGATAAATTACTTTATTCGCGTTGTGTTTTTTCAGTAATAGGCTAGATTTTTGGGCTAAATTTTGTCAGTTATCTATTATTGGCTATTGTTGAGGTAGAGGAGTGGCGGAAGAGAAATTATAAGGGAATCACCAAAATTATTACAGTGGGATCAAAGGATTTAATTATTTTGGGTACCTTAAATCCCAAAAATACATCTGCTATAAGCAAAATTGTGCTTATTGTGAATTTGTCTAGTGGATCAATTTCTCAGTAGAAGCAATGCCGTACCCAGAGGTGGGGAGGGGGGTTTGAACCCCCCTGAAATGTTTGTCTGACTGACAAAAATGGATATAAAATTTTTATACTTTTTATTGAGTTTGTTTTGTGTACCCCCCCCCCCCCCACGAAAAAAATCTTTGAGTACCCCCCCCCCCCACAAAAAAAATCCTGGGTACGACCTTGAGTAAAAGCTTAGCAGTCTCGTCCATAGTCACATTATTTGTTTCTTTGTTGACCCCCCCCCCTATGAACATTAACAAATGAGACTGAAAACCATTCCACCGTCTGAAAATGTTTAATAAGGGTATTGGCCAAAATTTTACTTCTTGAACGGTGTTGAAGGGTTTTATAAGAACTAGTAGGCGGGGGCAGAAACGGATGAAAAAGGTTTTTATCCCATCTAAGACAATAATCTAAAAGCTACTGGATTTTGGGTGAATCAGGGATCTTGGAAAGAGACCTTCACGACTTCCATCCCACAAAATTACCTTCCCTAGCTTATATACTACAAACCATTCGGTTGAAGTTGTTATTTACAACGTTACTACCGAATGATCTTTTATCCGCTATGTACTAACACGGTCTGCAAGATGCTTGTCCGAAGTTGACAATTGATTTGAAGATGTATTTAATTATGCATTTATCAGCTGCTCCTAATGAAAGAAAGTATCTTCGAAACAATACGGCCGAGCAGCGATTGGCAATCCTGAGTATAATCCACATAAGCTATTAAATAGGTTCGAAGCTTTAATATGAACACATTTTAAAGCATTGCTTTGAAAAAAGGAAGTAATGTTACATTTTGTTTACAAGATAAGATTGATGGCACATAATAGAAACTATATGTGTAAATTAGACTTTTTCTCGAGTGAGTAAAATAATTGAATAAATTCACAATAAAGAAATGAATTCTTTAGAGAAGTAAAGTAGTCCTAATTTGATGTGGGTTTGATGATCCGGGGGCACCAAATACAATTTTTGGTGCGGGAGCCGCAAGGTGTAGAAATATCTCTGTGTGTCCCTTGCCAGTTTGGGCTTCCCTTTATTTTGAAAACCAATCTTTTTGGAGGGTATTTTTATGGGGAAGAAATGGCCTCTTCTCTAGTTTTTGAAATATAGATTTGGCTCTGCCTGCCTCCATCTCAATACTTATGGAATGACGGGCGTTTTCGAAGTCAACACAGTCTTCTTCTTCCATATACGTACAACGAGAGGTGAATTTTTAAATAACAGTTAAGATCGCATTTGAGCGATGTAGCAAGTGGAACTAAAAGAATTTTAGGCTATAAAAGTTGGTGATTTTATTCTTTTGAGTTAGGGCTTGGTAGTGTCTCTAACATTTGGTGCAAAAACCACTCCCTTAGTGATCTTGTCCAAACGATAATCTTCCAAGAGTAAAGACTAACAGGATATTTTTGGGGGGTTACCACTTACCACTAAGCACAAAATTTCTTTAAGGTTCAACTACCTAGTCAAGATTGCATCTCCTTAACTTGATAGAAATGGAAAACCTTCCATTCTGTGTTTTTAAGTTTGAAACCAAATTGCTAAAATTCTTGATTGAGGAACGCATGACTGCCCGCGGCCTGAATCGTCGACGGCTGGTTGCATGTTGCATTTAATGTAAATGCTGGTTGCATTTACTTTTAAAATTTTGATATTGGGTGAATTAGTTGAAAACAGGTACTTGTTTCAAGGCCTTAGATTCATTTTTGATTGTTATGTTGCCGGCTATTTCTCAGAAAAGCCTCAATCTTGATTTAATGTGTTAATTATTGCAACAGTACTTTACAACTCACGTCTATTATGTTTCCGAGAGTTAAGATTTTCTTAAAATGTAGCAAGATTTTTAACATCGTAATGAAAAGGCAATGCTTTAAAACTATAATTTCAATTGTGACTTTTTTAGTTTAACCGTATTGAGAAAATCTGTGGTAACTCTACTGACCGCACAGCTTGTTTTGTTCGAAATTAAGTAATAGTTTTCCTTAGTGGGTTCATCCAAGTGGAAGACCAAGTTGTGCAGAACTTCAACCCCCATCAACAATAATGCCCATCTTTGTCCACCAAAATCAACTTAGTAAAATTATTATTAAGAAATTACTCTAAAATCTAATGCTCATCAAAAATTTTGACTAAATAATCAAATTTTGTGCAAAATTTTACTTACAATCAAATATTTGAATTCTTTAGCCTAGAACTGAAAAACCAAGAAGTTACAATCCAATTTACAAGATGGCCTATTGGTACAAAAATTATAACTAAAAAAATAACTCCCAATTTCCGTTTTAAGGAATATTTGGAATTATTAAGGGGAAAATGGATGGGAAATATGAAAAGGAATGGATACGCCGGCTCGTGTATGTTATTAATATGTATTGCGTCTTTGGTATTCAAATTGATTTGTTTAGGTTAGACCCATATCAGATTTTCTTCAAAATTACCCGAATTTTATTTTCTTTTATTCGTTTATTTACTTCTAGTTTTCGGCCTAGTTTCTGAAGTGTTTGTCTTTGTTGGTTTGTATGTCTGAAGTGTCTGTCTTTGTTGGTTTGTATGTCTAAAGTGCCTGTCTTTCTCTGTTTGTATGTCTGAAGTGTTTGTCTTTGTTGGTTTGTATGTCTGAAGTGTCTGTCTCTGTTGGTTTGTATGTCTAAAGTGCCTGTCTTTATCTGTTTGGATGTATGAAGTGTTTGTCTTTGTTGGTGTGTATGTCTGAAGTGTCTGTCTCTGTTGGTTTGTATGTCTAAAGTGCCTGTCTTTCTCTGTTTGTATGTCTGAAGTGTTTGTCTTTGTTGGTTTGTATGTCTCAAGTGTCTGTCATTGTTGGTTTGTATGTCTAAAGTGCTTGTCTTTCTCTATTTGTATTTCTGAAGTGTCTGTCTTTGTTGGTTTGTATGTCTAAAGTGCCTGTCTTTCTCTGTTTGTCAGTCTGAAGTGTTTGTCTTTGTTGGTTTGTATGTCTGAAGTGTCTGTCTTTGTTGGTTTGTATGTGTATAGTGCCTGTCTTTCTCTGTTGGTATGTCTGAAGTGTCTGTCTTTCTCTTTTTGTATGTCTAAAGAGTTTGTCTTTCTCTGTTTGTATGTCTGAAGTTTTTGTCTTTGTTGGTTTGTATGTCTGAAGTGTCTGTTTTTGTTGGTTTGTTTGTCTATATTGTCTGTCTTTCTCTGTTTGTATGTCTGAAGCGTTTGTCTTTGTTGGTTTGTATGTCTGAAGTGTCTGTCTTTGTTGTTTTGCATGTCTAAAGCGCCTTTCTTTCTCTGTTTGTATGTCTGAAGTGTTTGTCTTTGTTGGTTTGTATGTCTGAAGTGTCTGTCTTTGTTGGTTTGTATGTCTAAAGTGCCTGTCTTTCTCTGTTTGTATGTCTGAAGTGTTTGTCTTTGTTGGCTTTTATGTCTGTCTTTATTGGTTTGTATGTCTAAATTGCCTGTCTTTTTCTGTTTGTATGTCTGAAGTGTTTGTCTATGTGGGTCTGTATTTTGGTTTGTATGTCCGAAGTTTCTGTCTTTCTCTGTTTGTATGTCTAAAGTATTTGTCTTTCTCTGTTTGTATGTCTGAAGTTTTTGTCTTTGTTGGTTTGTATGTCTGAAGTGTCTGTTTTTGTTGGTTTGTAAGTCTAAAGTGCTTGTCTTTCTCTGTTTGTATGTCTGAAGTTTTTGTCTTTGTTGGTTTGTATGTCTGAAGTGTCTGTCATTGTTGGCTTGTATATCTAAAGTGTTTGTCTTTCTCTGTTTGTATGTCTGAAGTGTTTGTCTTTGTTGGTTTTTATGTCTGAAGTGTCTGTCTTTGCTGGTTTGTATGTCTAAAGTGCCTGTCTTTCTCTGTTTGTATGTCTGAAGTGTTTGTCTTTGTTGGTTCGTATGTCTGAAGTGTTTGTCTTTGTTGGTTTGTATGTCTAAAGTGCCTGTCTTTCTCTGTTTGTATGTATGAAGTGTTTGTCTTTGTTGGTTCGTATGTCTGAAGAGTCTGTCTTTGTTGGTTTGTATGTCTAAAGTGCCTGTCTTTCTCTGTTTTCATATCTGAAGTGTTTGTCTTTGTTGGTTTGTATGTCTGACGTATCTTTCTTTGGTGGTTTGTATGTCTAAAGTGTCTGTGTTTGTTGGTTTGTATGTCTAAAGTGCCTGTTTTTCTCTTTTTGTATGTCTGAAGTGTTTGTCTTTGTTGGTTTGTATGTCTAAAGTGCCGGTCTTTCTCTGTTTATATGTCTAAAGTGTTTGTCTTTCTCTGTTTGTATGTCTGAAGTGTTTGTCTTTGTTGGTTTTTATGTCTGAAGTATCTGTCTTTGTTGGTTTGCATGTCTAAAGTGCCTGTCTTTCTCTGTTTGTATGTCTGAAGTGTTTGTCTTTGTTGGTTTGTATTTCTGAAGTGTCTGTCTCTGTTGGTTTGTATGTCTATAGTGCCTGTTTTTCTCTGTTTGTATGTCTGAAGTGTTTGTCTTTGTTGGTTTGTATGTCTGATGTGTCTGTCTTTCTCTGTTTGTAGGTCTAAAGTGTTTGTCTTTCTCTGTTCGTATGTCTGAAGTGTCTGTTTTTGTTGGTTTGTTTGTCTATAGTGTCTGTCTTTCTCTGTTTGTATGTATGAAGTGTTTGTCTTTGTTTGTTTATATGTCTGAAGTGTCTGTCTTTGTTGGTTTGTATGTCAAAAGCGCCTGTCTTTCTCTGTTTGTATGTCTTAAGTGTTTGTCTTTGTTGGTTTGTATGTCTGAAGTGTCTTTCTTTGTTGGTTTGTATGTCTAAAGTGGCTGTCTTTCTCTGTTTGTATGTCTGAAGCGTTTGTCTTTGTTGGTTTTTATGTCTGAAATGTCTGTCTTTATTGGTTTGTATGTCTAAATTGCCTGTCTTTTTCTGTTTGTATGTCTGAAGTGTTTGTCTATGTGGGTCTGTATGTTGTTTTGTATATCCGAAGTGTCTGTCTTTCTCTGTTTGTATGTCTAAAGTGTTTGTCTTTCTCTGTTTGTATGTCTGAATTTTTGTCTTTGTTGGTTTGTATGTCTGAAGTGTCTGTTTTTGTTGGTTTGTAAGTCTAAAGTGCTTGTCTTTCTCTGTTTGTATGTCTGAAGTGTTTGTCTTTGTTGGTTTTTATGTCTGAAGTGTCTGTCTTTGCTGGTTTGTATGTCTAAAGTGCCTGTCTTTCTCTGTTTGTATGTCTGAAGTGTTTGTCTTGTTTGGTTCGTATGTCTGAAGTGTTTGTCTTTGTTGGTTTGTATGTCTAAAGTGCCTGTCTTTCTCTGTTTGTTTGTATGAAGTGTTTGTCTTTGTTGGTTCGTATGTCTGAAGAGTCTGTCTTTGTTGGTTTGTATGTCTAAAGTGCCTGTCTTTCTCTGTTTGTACGTCTGAAGTGTTTGCCTTTGTTGGTTTGTATGTCTGACGTATCTTTATTTGGTAGTTTGTATGTCTAAAGTGTTTGTCTTTGTTGGTTTGTATGTCTAAAGTGCCGGTCTTTCTCTGTTTGTCTGTCTGAAGTGTTTGTCTTTGTTGGTTTTTATGTCTAAAGTGTCTGTCATTGTTGGTTTGTATGTCTAAAGTGCTTGTCTTTCTCTATTTGTATGTCTGAAGTGTTCGTCTTTGTTGGTTTGCATGTCTAAAGTGCCTGTCTTTCTCTGTTTGTATGTCTGAAGTGTTTGTCTTTGTTGGTTTGTATGTCTGAAGTGTCTGTCTCTGTTGGTTTGTATGTCTATAGTGCCTGTCTTTCTCTGTTTGTATGTCTGAAGTGTTTGTCTTTGTTGGTTTGTATGTCTGAAGTGTCTGTCTTTCTCTGTTTGTAGGTCTAAAGTTTTTGTCTTTCTCTGTTTGTATGTCTGAAGTGCTTGTCTTTGTTGATTTGTATGTCTGAAGTGTCTGTCTTTGTGGTTTGTATGTCTATAGTGTCTGTCTTTCTCTGTTTGTATGTCTGAAGTTTTTGTTTTTGTTGGTTTTTATATTTTAAGTGTCTGTCTTTGTTGGTTTCTATATCTGAAACTCCCGTCTTTCTCTGTTTGTATCTCTGAAGTGTTTGTCTTTGTTGGTTTGTATGTCTGAAGTGTCTGTCTTTGTTGGTTTGTATGTTTAAAGTGTCTGTCTTTCTCTGTTTGTATGTCTGAAGTGTTTGTCTTTGTTGGTTTGTATGTCTGAAGTGTCTGTCTTTGTTGGTTTGTATGTCTAAAGTGCCTGTCTTTCTCTGTTTGTATGTCTGAAGTGTTTGTCTTTGTTGGTTTGTATGTCTGAAGTGTCTGTCATTGTTGGTTTATATTACTAAAGTGTCTGTCTTTCTCTGTTTGTATGTCTAAAGTGCATGTCATTGTTGGTTTGTATGTCTGAAGTGTCTGTCTTTCTCTGTTTGTACGTCTGAAGTGTTTGTCTTTGTTGGTTTGTATGTCTAAAGTGCCGGTCTTTCTCTGTTTGTCTGTCTGAAGTGTTTGTCTTTGTTGGTTTTTATGTCTAAAGTGTCTGTCATTGTTGGTTTGTATGTCTAAAGTGCTTGTCTTTCTCTATTTGTATGTCTGAAGTGTTTGTCTTTGTTGGTTTGCATGTCTAAAGTGCCTGTCTTTCTCTGTTTGTATGTCTGAAGTGTTTGTCTTTGTTGGTTTGTATGTCTGAAGTGTCTGTCTCTGTTGGTTTGTATGTCTATAGTGCCTGTCTTTCTCTGTTTGTATGTCTGAAGTGTTTGTCTTTGTTGGTTTGTATGTCTGAAGTGTCTGTCTTTCTCTGTTTGTAGGTCTAAAGTTTTTGTCTTTCTCTGTTTGTATGTCTGAAATGCTTGTCTTTGTTGATTTGTATGTCTGAAGTGTCTGTCTTTGTTGGTTTGTATGTCTATAGTGTCTGTCTTTCTCTGTTTGTATGTCTGAAGTTTTTGTCTTTGTTGGTTTTTATATTTTAAGTGTCTGTCTTTGTTGGTTTCTATATCTGAAACTCCCGTCTTTCTCTGTTTGTATCTCTGAAGTGTTTGTCTTTGTTGGTTTGTATGTCTGAAGTGTCTGTCTTTGTTGGTTTGTATGTTTAAAGTGTCTGTCTTTCTCTGTTTGTATGTCTGAAGTGTTTGTCTTTGTTGGTTTGTATGTCTGAAGTGTCTGTCTTTGTTGGTTTGTATGTCTAAAGTGCCTGTCTTTCTCTGTTTGTATGTCTGAAGTGTTTGTCTTTGTTGGTTTGTATGTCTGAAGTGTCTGTCATTGTTGGTTTATATTACTAAAGTGTCTGTCTTTCTCTGTTTGTATGTCTAAAGTGCATGTCATTGTTGGTTTGTATGTCTGAAGTGTCTGTCTTTCTCTGTTTGTACGTCTGAAGTGTTTGTCTTTGTTGGTTTGTATGTCTGAAGTGTCTGTCTTTGCTGGTTTGTATGTTTAAAGTGCATGTCTTTCTCTGTTTGTATGTCTGAGGTGTTTGTCTTTGTTGGTTTGGATGTCTGAAGTGTCTGTCTTTGCTGGTTTGTATGTTTAAAGTGCATGTCTTTCTCTGTTTTTATGTCGAAAGTGTCTGTCTTTGTTGGTTTGTATGTCTGAAGTGTCTGTCTTTGTTGATTTGTATGTCTAAAGTTCATGTCTTTCTCTGTTTGTATGTCTGAAGTGTTTGCCTTTGTTGGTTTGTATGTCTGAAGTGTCTGTCTTTGCTGGTTTGTATGTTTAAAGTGCATGTCTTTCTCTGTTTTTATGTCGAAAGTGTCTGTCTTTGTTGGTTTGTATGTCTAAAGTGCCTGTCTTTCTCTGTTGGTATGCCTGAAGTGTTTGTCTTTGTTGGTTTGTATGTCTGAAGTGTCTGTCATTGTTGGATTATATTACTAAAGTGTCTGTCTTTCTCTGTTTGTATGTCTAAAGTGCATGTCTTTGTTGGTTTGTATGTCTGAAGTGTCTGTCTTTCTCTGTTTGTATGTCTGAAGTGTCTGTCTTTGTTGGTTTGTATGTCTGAAGTGTCTGTCTTTGCCGGTTTGTATGTTTAAAGTGCATGTCTTTCTCTGTTTGTGTGTCTGAAGTGTTTGTCTTTGTTGGTTTGTGTGTCTGAAGTGTCTGTCTTTGCTGGTTTGTATGTCTAAAGTGCTTGTCTTTCTCTGTTTGTAGGTCTGAAGTGTTTGTCTTTGTTGGTTTTTATGTCTGAAGTGTCTGTCTTTGCTGGTTTGTATGTTTAAAGTGCATGTCTTTCTCTGTTTTTATGTCGAAAGTGTCTGTCTTTGTTGGTTTGTATGTCTGAAGTGTCAGTCTTTGTTGATTTGTATGTCTAAAGTGCATGTCTTTCTCTGTTTGTATGTCTGAAGTGTTTGTCTATGTGGGTCTGTATGTTGTTTTGTATGTCCGAAGTGTCTGTCTTTCTCTGTTTGCATGTCTAAAGTGTTTGTCTTTCTCTGTTTGTATGTCTGAATTTTTGTCTTGTTGGTTTGTCTGTCTGAAGTGTCTGTCTTTGCTGGTTTGTATGTCTAAAGTGCTTGTCTTTCTCTGTTTGTAGGTCTGAAGTTTTTGTCTTTGTTGGTTTGTATGTCTGAAGTGTCTGTCATTGTTGGCTTTTATATATAAAGTGTTTGTCTTTCTCTGTTTGTATGTCTGAAGTGTTTGTCTTTGTTGGGTTTTATGTCTGAAGTGTCTGTCTTTGCTGGTTTGTATGTCTAAAGTGCCTGTCTTTCTCTGTTTGTATGTCTGAAGTGTTTGTCTAGTTTTGTTCGCATGTCTGAAGTGTTTGTCTTTGTTGGTTTGTATGTCTAAAGTGCCTGTCTTTCTCTGTTTGTTTGTATGAAGTGTTTGTCTTTGTTGGTTCGTATGTCTGAAGAGTCTGTCTTTGTTGTTTTGTATGTCTAAAGTGCCTGTCTTTGTCTGTTTGTACGTCTGAAGTGTTTGCCTTTGTTGGTTTGTATGTCTGACGTATCTTTATTTGGTGGTTTGTATGTCTAAGTGTCTGTGTTTGTTGGTTTGTATGTCTAAAGTGCCTGTCTTTCTCTGTTTGTATGTCTGAAAGTGTTGTCTTTGTTGGTTTGTATGTCTAAAGTGCCGGTCTTTCTCTGTTTGTCTGTCTGAAGTGTTTGTCTTTGTTGGTTTTTATGTCTGAAGTGTCTGCCATTGTTGGTTTGTATGTCTAAAGTGCTTGTCTTTCTCTATTTGTATGTCTGAAGTGTTGTCTTTGTTGGTTTGTATGTCTAAAGTGCCTGTCTTTCTCTGTTTGTATGTCTGAAGTGTTTGTCTTTGTTGGTTTGTATGTCTGAAGTGTCTGTCTCTGTGGTTTGTATGTCTATAGTGCCTGTCTTTCTCTTTTTTTATGTCTGAAGTGTTTGTCTTTGTTGGTTTGTATGTCTGAAGTGTCTGTCTTTCTCTGTTTGTAGGTCTAAAGTGTTTGTCTTTCTCTGTTTGTATGTCTGAAGTGCTTGTCTTTGTTGATTTGTATGTCTGAAGTGTCTGTCTTTGTTGGTTTGTATGTCTATAGTGTCTGTCTTTCTCTGTTTGTATGTCTGAAGTTTTTGTCTTTGTTGGTTTGTATGTCTTAAGTGTCTGTCTTTGTTGGTTTCTATATCTGAAACTCCCGTCTTTCTCTGTTTGTATGTCTGAAGTGTTTGTCTTTGTTGGTTTGTATGTCTGAAGTGTCTGTCTTTGTTGGTTTGTATGTTTAAAGTGTCTGTCTTTCTCTGTTTGTATGTCTGAAGTGTTTGTCTTTGTTGGTTTGTATGTCTGAAGTGTCTGTCTTTGTTGGTTTGTATGTCTAAAGTGCCTGTCTTTCTCTGTTTGTATGTCTGAAGTGTTTGTCTTTGTTGGTTTGTATGTCTGAAGTGTCTGTCATTGTTGGTTTATATTACTAAAGTGTCTGTCTTTCTCTGTTTGTATGTCTAAAGTGCATGTCTTTGTTGGTTTGTATGTCTGAAGTGTCTGTCTTTCTCTATTTGTATGTCTGAAGTGTTTGTCTTTGTTGGTTTGTATGTCTGAAGTGTCTGTCTTTGCTGGTTTGTATGTTTAAAGTGCATGTCTTTCTCTGTTTGTATGTCTGAAGTGTTTGTCTTTGTTGGTTTGTATGTCTGAAGTGTCTGTCTTTGCTGGTTTGTATGTCTAAAGTGCTTGTCTTTCTCTGTTTGTATGTCTGAAGTGTTGTCTTTGTTGGTTTGTATGTCTGAAGTGTCTGTCTTTGCTGGTTTGTATGTTTAAAGTGCATGTCTTTCTCTGTTTTTATGTCGAAAGTGTCTGTCTTTGTTGGTTTGTACGTCTGAAGTGTCTGTCTTTGTTGATTTGTATGTCTAAAGTGCATTTCTTTCTCTGTTTGTATGTCTGAAGTGTTTGCCTTTGTTGGTTTGTATGTCTGAAGTGTCTGTCTTTTCTGGTTTGTATGTTTAAAGTGCATGTCTTTCTCTGTTTTTATGTCGAAAGTGTCTGTCTTTGTTGGTTTGTATGTCTAAAGTGCCTGTCTTTCTCTGTTTGTATGTCTGAAGTGTTTGTCTTTGTTGGTTTGTATGTCTGAAGTGTCTGTCATTGTTGGTTTATATTACTAAAGTGTCTGTCTTTCTCTGTTTGTATGTCTAAAGTGCATGTCTTTGTTGGTTTGTATGTCTGAAGTGTCTGTCTTTCTCTGTTTGTATTTCTGAAGTGTTTGTCTTTGTTGGTTTGTATGTCTGAAGTGTCTGTCTTTGCTGGTTTGTATGTCTAAAGTGCTTGTCTTTCTCTGTTTGTATGTCTGAAGTGTTTGTCTTTGTTGGTTTGTATGTCTGAAGTGTCTGTCTTTGCTGGTTTGTATGTTTAAAGTGCATGTCTTTCTCTGTTTTTATGTCGAAAGTGTCTGTCTTTGTTGGTTTGTACGTCTGAAGTGTCTGTCTTTGTTGATTTGTATGTCTAAAGTGCATTTCTTTCTCTGTTTGTATGTCTGAAGTGTTTGCCTTTGTTGGTTTGTATGTCTGAAGTGTCTGTCTTTGCTGGTTTGTATGTTTAAAGTGCATGTCTTTCTCTGTTTTTATGTCGAAAGTGTCTGTCTTTGTTGGTTTGTATGTCTAAAGTGCCTGTCTTTCTCTGTTTGTATGTCTGAAGTGTTTGTCTTTGTTGGTTTGTATGTCTGAAGTGTCTGTCATTGTTGGTTTATATTACTAAAGTGTCTGTATTTCTCTGTTTGTATGTCTAAAGTGCATGTCTTTGTTGGTTTGTATGTCTGAAGTGTCTGTCTTTCTCTGTTTGTATTTCTGAAGTGTTTGTCTTTGTTGGTTTGTATGTCTGAAGTGTCTGTCTTTGTTGGTTTATATTACTAAAGTGTCTGTCTTTCTCTGTTTGTATGTCTAAAGTGCATGTCTTTGTTGGTTTGTATGTCTGAAGTGTCTGTCATTGTTGGTTTATATTACTAAAGTGTCTGTCTTTCTCTGTTTGTATGTCTAAAGTGCATGTCTTTGTTGGTTTGTATGTCTGAAGTGTCTGTCTTTCTCTGTTTGTATGTCTGAAGTGTTTGTCTTTGTTGGTTTGTATGTCTGAAGTGTCTGTCTTTGCTGGTTTGTATGTTTAAACTGCATGTCTTTCTCTGTTTGTATGTCTGAAGTGTTTGTCTTAGCTGGTTTGTATGTTTAAAATGCATGTCTTTCTCTGTTTGTATGTCTAAAGTGCCTGTCTTTGTTGGTTTGTATGTCTGAAGTGTCTGTCTTTGTTGATTTGTATGTCTAAAGTGCATGTCTTTCTTTGTTTGTATGTCTGAAGTGTTTGTCTTTGTTGGTTTGTATGTCTGAAGTGTCTGTCTTTGTTGGTTTGTATGTCTAAAGTGCTTGTCTTTCTCTGTTTGTACGTCTGAAGTTTTGGTCTTTGTTGGTTTGTATGTCTGAAGTGTCTGTCATTGTTGGCTTGTATGTCTAAAGTGTTTGTCTTTCTCTGTTTGTATGTCTGAAGTGTTTGACTTTGTTGGTTTGTATGTCTGAACTGTCTGTCTTTGTTGGTTTGTATGTCTAAAGTGCCTGTCTTTCTCTGTTTGTACATCTGAAGTGTTTGTCTTTGTTGGTTTGTATGTCTGAAGTGTCTGTCTTTCTCTGTTTGTATATCTAAAGTGCTTGTCTTTCTCTGTTTGTATGTCTGAAGTGTTTGTCTTTGTTGGTTTGTACGTCTGAAGTGTCTGTCTTTGTTGGTTTGTATGTCTAAAGTGTCTGTCTTTCTCTGTTTGTATGTCTGAATTGTTTGTCTTTGTTAGTTTGTATGTCTGAAGTGTGTATCTTTGTCTGTTTGTATGTCTGAAGTGTCTATCTTTCTCTGTTTGTGTGTCTAAAGTGTTTTTCTTTGTTGGTTTGTATGTCTGAAGTGTCTTTCTTTCTCTGTTTGATGTCTAAAGTGCTTGTCTTTCTCTGTTTGTATGTCTGAAGTGTTTGTCTTTGTTGGTTTGTACGTCTGAAGTGTCTGTCTTTGTTGGTTTGTATGTCTAAAGTGTCTGTCTTTCTCTGTTTGTATGTCTGAAGTGTTTGTCTTTGTTAGTTTGTATGTCTGAAGTGTCTATCTTTGTCGGTTTGTATGTCTGAAGTGTCTATCTTTCTCTGTTTGTATGTCTAAAGTGCATGTATTTATTGGTTTGTATGTCTGAAGTATCTGTCTTTGTTGGTTTGTATGTCTGAAGTGTCTGTCTTTGCTGGTTTGTATGTTTCTAATGCATGTCTTTCTCTGTTTGTATGTCTAAAGTGCCTGTCTTTGTTGGTTTGTATGTCTGAAGTGTCTGTCTTTGTTGATTTGTATGTCTAAAGTGCATGTCTTTCTCTGTTTGTATGTCTGAAGTGTTTGCCTTTGTTGGTTTGTATGTCTGAAGTGTCTGTCTTTGCTGGTTTGTATGTTTAAAATGCATGTCTTTCTCTGTTTGTATGTCTAAAGTGGCTGTCTTTGTTGATTTGTATGTCTGAAGTGTCTGTCTTTGTTGATTTGTATGTCTTAAGTGCATTTCTTTCTCTGTTTGTATGTCTGAAGTGTTTGCCTTTGTTGGTTTGTATGTCTGAAGTGTCTGTCTTTGTTGTTTTGTATGTCTAAAGTGCCTCTCTTTCTCAGTTTGTATGTCTGAAGTGTTTGTCTTTGTTGGTTTGTATGTCTGAAGTGTTTGTCTTTGTTGGTTTGTATGTCTGAAGTGTTTGTCTTTGTTGGTTTGTATGTCTATAGTGTCTGTCTTTGTTGATTTGTATGTCTAAAGTGCATGTGTTTCTCTGTTTGTATGGCTGAAGTGTTTGCCTTTGTTGGTTTGTATGTCTGAAGTGTCTGTCTTTGTTGGTTTGTATGTCTAAAGTGCCTTTCTTTCTCAGTTTGTATGTCTGAAGTGTTTTTCTTTGTTGGTTTGTATGTCTGAAGTGTCTGTCATTGTTGGTTTGTATATCTAAAGTGCTTGTCTTTCTCTGTTTGTATGTATGAAGTGTTTGTCTTTGTTGGTTTTTTGTCTGAAGTGTCTCTCTTTCTCTTTTTGTATCTCTAAAGTGCCTGTCTTTGTTGGTTTGTATGTCTGAAGTGTCTGTCTTTGTTGATTTGTATTTCTAAAGTGCATGTTTTCTCTGTTTGTATGTCTGAAGTGTTTGCCTTTGTTGGTTTGTATGTCTGAAGTGTCTGTCTTTGCTGGTTTGTATGTTTAAAATGCATGTCTTTCTCTGTTTGTATGTCTAAAGTGCCTGTCTTTGTTGATTTGTATGTCTGAAGTGTTTGTCTTTGTTGGTTTGTATGTCTGAAGTGTTTGTCTTTGTTGGTTTGTATGTCTATAGAGTCTGTCTTTGTTGATTTGTATGTTTAAAGTGCATGTCTTTCTCTGTTTTTATGTCGAAAGTGTCTGTCTTTGTTGGTTTGTATGTCTGAAGTGTCTGTCTTTGTTGATTTGTATGTCTAAAGTTCATGTCTTTCTCTGTTTGTATGTCTGAAGTGTTTGCCTTTGTTGGTTTGTATGTCTGAAGTGTCTGTCTTTGCTGGTTTGTATGTTTAAAGTGCATGTCTTTCTCTGTTTTTATGTCTAAAGTGCCTGTCTTTCTCTGTTTGTATGTCTGAAGTGTTTGTCTTTGTTGGTTTGTATGTCTAAAGTGCCGGTCTTTCTCTGTTTGTCTGTCTGAAGTGTTTGTCTTTGTTGGTTTTTATGTCTGAAGTGTCTGTCATTGTTGGTTTGTATGTCTAAAGTGCTTGTCTTTCTCTATTTGTATGTCTGAAGTGTTTGTCTTTGTTGGTTTGCATGTCTAAAGTGCCTGTCTTTCTCTGTTTGTATGTCTGAAGTGTCTGTCTTTGTTGGTTTGTATGTCTGAAGTGTCTGTCTTTGTTGGTTTGTATGTCTAAAGTGCTTGTCTTTCTCTGTTTGTATGTCTGAAGTGTTTGCCTTTGTTGGTTTGTATGTCTGAAGTGTCTGTCTTTGCTGGTTTGTATGTTTAAAATGCATGTCTTTCTCTGTTTGTATGTCTAAAGTGGCTGTCTTTGTTGATTTGTATGTCTGAAGTGTTTGTCTTTGTTGGTTTGTATGTCTGAAGTGTTTGCCTTTGTTGGTTTGTATGTCTGAAGTGTCTGTCTTTGTTGGTTTGTATGTCTAAAGTGCCTTTCTTTCTCAGTTTGTATGTCTGAAGTGTTTTTCTTTGTTGGTTTGTATGTCTGAAGTGTCTTTCATTGTTGGTTTGTATATCTAAAGTGCTTGTCTTTCTCTGTTTGTATGTATGAAGTGTTTGTCTTTGTTGGTTTTTTGTCTGAAGTGTCTCTCTTTCTCTTTTTGTATCTCTAAAGTGCCTGTCTTTGTTGGTTTGTATGTCTGAAGTGTCTGTCTTTGTTGATTTGTATGTCTAAAGTGCATGTTTTTCTCTGTTTGTATGTCTGAAGTGTTTGCCTTTGTTGGTTTGTATGTCTGAAGTGTCTGTCTTTGCTGGTTTGTATGTTTAAAATGCATGTCTTTCTCTGTTTGTATGTCTAAAGTGTCTGTCTTTGCTGGTTTGTATGTTTGAAGTGTCTGTCTTTGCTGGTTTGTATGTTTAAAATGCATGTCTTTCTCTGTTTTTATGTCGAAAGTGTCTGTCTTTGTTGGTTTGTATGTCTGAAGTGTCTGTCTTTGTTGGTTTGTATTTCTAAAGTGCCTGTCTTTCTCTGTTTGTATGTCTGAAGTGTTTGTCTTTGTTGGTTTGTATGTCTGAAGTGTCTGTCATTGTTTGTTTGTATATCTAAAGTGCTTGTCTTTCTCTGTTTGTATGTATCATGTGTCTGTCTTTGTTGGTTTGTATGTCTAAAGTGCCTGTCTTTCTCTGTTTGTATGTTTGAAGTGTTTGTCTTTGTTGGTTTGTATGTCCGAAGTGTCTGTCTTTGTTGGTTTATATGTCTAAATTGCTTGTCTTTCTCTGTTTGTATGTCTGCAGTGTCTGTCATTGTTGGCTTGTATGTCTAAAGTGTTTTTCTTTCTCTGTTTGTATGTCTGAAGTGTTTGTCTTTGTTGGTTTGTATGTCTGAAGTGTCTGTCTTTGTTGGTTTGTATTTCTAAAGTGCCTGTCTTTCTCTGTTTGTATGTCTGAAGTGTTTGTCTTTGTTGGTTTGTATGTCTGAAGTGTCTGTCTTTGTTGGTTTGTATGTCTAAAGTGCCTGTCTATCTCTGTTTGTATGTCTGAAGTGTTTGTCTTTGTTGTTTTGTATGTCTGAAGTGTCTGTCTTTGTTGGTTTGTATTTCCAAAGTGCCTGTCTTTCTCTGTTTGTATGTCTGAAGTGTTTGTCTTTGTTGGTTTGCATGTCTAAAGTGTCTGTCATTTTTGGTTTGTATGGCTAAAGCGCCTGTCTTTCTCTGTTTGTATGTATGAAGTGTTTGTCTTTGTTGGTTTGTATTTCTGAAGCGTCTGTCATTGTTGGTTTGTATGTCTAAAGTGTCTGTCTTTCTCGGTTTGTATTTCTGAAGTGTTTTTTTTGTTGGTTTGTATGTCTGAAGTGTCTGTCTTTCTCTGTTTGTATGTCTAAAGTGATTGTCTTTCTCTGTTTGTATGTCTGAAGTGTTTGTCTTTGTTGGTTTGTACGTCTGGAGTGTCTGTCTTTGTTGGTTTGTATGTCTAAAGTGTGTGTCTTTCTCTGTTTGTATGTCGGAATTGTTTGTCTTTGTTAGTTTGTATGTCTGAAGTGTCTATCTTTGTCGGTTCGTATGTCTGAAGTGTCTATCTTTCTCTGTTTGTATGTCTAAAGTGTTTTTCTTTGTTGGTTTGTATGTCTGAAGTGTCTGTCTTTCTCTCTTTAATGTCTAAAGTGCTTGTATTTGTTTGTTTGTATGTCTGAAGTGTTTGTCTTTGTTTGTTTGTACGTCTGAAGTGTCTGTCTTTGTTGGTTTGTATGTCTAAAGTGTCTGTCTTTCTCTGTTTGTATGTCTGAAGTGTTTGTCTTTGTTAGTTTGTATGTCTGAAGTGTTTATCTTTGTCAGTTTGTATGTCTGAAGTGTCTATCTTTCTCTGTTTGTATGTCTAAAGTGCATGTCTTTGTTGGTTTGTATGTCTAAAGTGTCTGTCTTTGTTGGTTTTTATGTCTAAAGCGCCTATCTTTCTCTGTTTGTACGTCTGATGTGTTTGTCTTTGTTGGTTTGTATGTCTGAAGTGTCTGTCTTTATTGGTTTGCGTGTCTAAAGTGCCTGTCTTTCTCTGTTTGTATGTCTGAAGTGTTTGTCTTTGTTGTTTTGTATGTCTGAAGTGTCTGTCTTTGTTGGTTTGTATGTCTAAACTGTTTGTCTTTGTTGGTGTGTATGTCTGAAGTGTCTGTCTTTGGTGGTTTGTATGTCTAAAGTGCCTCTCTTTCTCTGTTTGTATGTCTGAAGTGTTTGTCTTTGTTAGTTTGTATGTCTGAAGTGTCTAACATTGTTGGTTTGTATATCTAAAGTGCTTGTCTTTCTATGTTTGTATGTATGAAGTGTTTGTCTTTGTTGGTTTGTTTGTCTGTAGTGTCTCTCTTTCTCTTTTTGTATCTCTAAAGTGCATGTCTTTGTTGGTTTGTATGTCTGAAGTGTCTGTCTTTGTTGGTTTGTATGTCTAAAGTGCCTGTCTTTCTCTGTTTGTATGTCTGAAGTGTTTGTCTTTGTTGGTTTGTATGTCTGAAGTGTCTGTCTTTGTTGGTTTGTATGTCTATAGTGTCTGTCTTTGTTGGTTTGTATGTTTAAAGTGTATGTCTTTCTCTGTTTGTGTGTCTGAAGTGTTTGTCTTTGTTGGTTTGTATGTCTGAAGTGTCTGTCTTTGTTGTTTTGTATGTCTGAAGTGCCTCTCTTTCTCAGTTTGTATGTCTGAAGTGTTTGTCTTTGTTGGTTTGTATGTCTGAAGTGTTTGTCTTTGTTGGTTTGTATGTCTAAAGTGCCTGTCTTTGTTGATTTGTATGTCTGAAGTGTCTGTCTTTGTTGGTTTGTATGTCTAAAGTGCCTGTCTTTCTCTGTTTGTATGTCTGAAGTGTTTGTCTTTGTTGTTTTGTATATCTGAAGTGTCTGTCTTTGTTGGTTTGTATGTCTAAAGTGCATGTCTTTCTCTGTTTGTATGTCTGAAGTGTTTGTCTTTGTTGGTTTGTATGTCTGAAGTGTCTGTCTTTGTTGGTTTGTATCTCTAAAGTGCCTGTCTATCTCTGTTTGTATGTCTGAAGTGTTTGTCTTTGTTGTTTTGTATGTCTGAAGTGTCTGTCTTTGTTGGTTCGTATTTCTAAAGTGCCTGTATTTCTGAATTTTCAATTCAACAGTATTTTAAATTTTTCATCTCTTCGAGACAGATCTGAACGAAAGTGGAAAATTTTATATTATTTGGAAAAATTGAAATGATCAATAACTAATTTCTTTTTCATTGAGAAAATTCAGAATAGAACTTGAACTTTTCTTCACTTTGTTGAGAAAATTAATAATTGAACTGGAACTTTTTATCTTCCGGGAAAATATTCACAACTATGGTATAGTCTTTTCTATTTACTACGGAAAAATTTAGAATAGAACTTTAAATTTCTTTATGTCTTTGGGGAACTTAAAACTGAAGTGAAAGATTTTTATTTTCTCTGGAGAAATTAGAATTGAAGTGTGTTCTTGGGTAAAATTCAGAAGAGAACTTGAACTTTTCTTCACTTCGTTGAGAAAATTTTAAATTGAACTAGAACTTTTTATCTTCCGGGAAAATATTCACAAGTATGGTATTACTTTTTCTATCTTCCACCGAAAAATTTAGAATTGAACTTTAAATTTCTTTATGTCTTTGTGAAATAAAGAACTGAAGTGGAAGATTTTTATTTTCTCTGGAGAAATTAGAATTGAATTGTGTTCTTTGGTAAAATTCAGAAGAGAACTTGAACTTTTTTATCTTCTGTGAAAAATTTGGAACAGTATTTTAAATTTTTCATCTCTTCGAGACAGATCTGAACTAAAGTGGAAAATTTTTATATTATTTGGAAAAATAGAAATGATCAATAACTAATTTCTTTTTCATTGAGAAAATTCAGAATAGAACTTGAACTTTTCTTCACTTCGTTGAGAAAATTAGAAATTGAACTAGAACTTTTTATCTTCCGGGAAAATATTCATAACAATGGTATAGCTTTTTCTATCTACTACGGAAAAATTTAGAATAGAACTTTAAATTTCTTTATGTCTTTGGTGAACTTAAAACTGAAGTGGAATATTTATATTTTCTCTGGAGAAATTACAATTGGAGCGTGTTCTTTGGTAAAATTCAGAAGAGAACTTGAACTTTTCTATCTTCCATGAAAAATTTGGAACAGTATTTAAAATTTTTCATCTCTGAGAAAAATCTGATCCGAAGTGAAAAATTCTTATATTATTTTGGAAAAATTGAATTGATCAATAGCTAATTTCTTTTTCATTGAGAAAATTCAGAAGAATGTAATTTTTTATCTTCTGTGAAAATTTTGGAAGAGTATTTAAAATTTTTCATCTCTTTGAGATAGATCTGAACTGAAGTGGAAAATTTTTATATTATTTGGAAAAATAGAAATGATCAATAACTAATTTATTTTTCATTGAGAAAATTCAGAATAGAACTTGAACTTTCCTTGACTTCGTTGAGAAAATTGAAAATTGAACTAAAACTTTTTGTCGTCCGGGAAAATATTCACAACTATGGTATAGCTTTTTCTATCTACTACGGATAAATTTAGAATAGAACTTTAAAGTTCTTTATGTCTTTGGTGAACTTAAAACTGAAGTGGAAGATTTTTATTTTCTCTGGAGAAATTAGAATTGAATTGTGTTCTTTGGTAGAATTCAGAAAAGAACTTGAACTTTTCTATCTTCTATGAAAAATTTGGAACAGTATTTAAAATTTTTTCATCCCTTTGAGAAAAATCTGAACCGAAGTGGAAAATTTTTATATTATTTGGAAAAATAGAATTGATTAATAACTAATTTCTTTTTCATTGAGAAAATTCAGAATAGAACTTGAACTTTTCTTCACTTATTGAGAAAATTTAAAATTGAAATAGAACTGCTTATCTTCCGAGAAAATATTCACAACTATGATATAGCTTTTTCTATCTACTAAGGAAAAATTTAGAATTTGTAAAATTGGTTTAAGAAGGATATTAAGAAAAGAACTTGTTCTGAAAAGATATAATAAAGCCTTTTGAAAAGTATTGCTTGATCTTGGGGTGTGCATAAAAGTCGTAAAGTAAAGTTGTGGTGAAAAAGATAACTACTTCAACTTGTAAAATTGGTTTAGGAAGGACATTAATAAAAGAACTTGTTCTGAAAAGATATAATAAAGCCCTTTGGAAAGTATTGCTTGATGTTTGGGTGTACAAAAAAGTCGTAAAGTAAAGTTGTGGGGAAAAAGATAACTACTTCAACTTGTAAAATGGATGGGTTCTTCAATTTGTAAAATAGGTTTAGGACGGTCACTAAGAAAAGAACTTGTTCTGAAATGCATTCAAAAAAGCTGTAAAGTAAAGTTGTGGTGAAAAGGATGGGTACTTCAATTTGTAAAATGGGTTTAGGAGGGACATTATGAAAAGAACTTGTTCTGAAATGCCTTTTGAAAAGTATTGCTTGGTGTTGGGGCATTCAAAAAAGCTGTAAAGTAAAGTTGGGGGTGAAAAGGATGGGTACTTCAATTTGTAAAATGGGTTTAGGAAGGACATTATGAAAAGAACTTGTTCTGAAATGCCTTTGAAAAGTATTGCTTGGTGTTGGAGCATTAAAAAAAATCAGTATAGTAAAGTTGTGGGTGTAAAGGATGGGAACTTCAATTTGTAAAATGGGTTTAGGAATGACATTAAGAAAAGAACTTGTTCTGAAATGCCTTTTGAAAAGTATTGCTTGGTTTTGAGCATTCAAAAAGCTGTAAAGTAAAGTTGTGGGTGAAAAGGATGGGACCTTCAACTTATAAAATTGGGTTAGGATGGACATTATGAAAAGAACTTGTTCTGAAATGCATTTGAAAAGTATTGCTTGGTGTTGGAGCATTAAAAAAAAACAGTATAGTAAAGTTGTGGGTGTAAAGGATGGGTACTTCAACTTGTAAAATGGGTTTAGGAGGGACATCATGAAAAGAACTTGTTCTGAAATGCCTTTTGAAAAGTATTGCTTGGTGCTGGAGCATTCAAACAAGCTGTAAAGTAAAATTGGGGGTGAAAAGGATGGGTACTTCAATTTGTAAAATGGGTTTAGGAAGGACATTAAGAAAAGAAATTGTTCTGAAATGCCCTTTGAAAAGTATTGCTCGGTGTTGGAGCATTCAAAAAGCTGTAAAGTAAAGTTGTTGGTGAAAAGGATGGGTACTTCAATTTGTAAAATGGGTTTACGACGGTCACTAAGAAAAGAACTTGTTCTGAAATGCCTTTTGAAAAGTATTGCTTGGTGTTGGAGCATTCAAAAAGCTGTAAAGTAAAGTTGTG
Organism: Artemia sinica; assembly: GCA_027921565.1. Taxonomy (NCBI): domain Eukaryota; kingdom Metazoa; phylum Arthropoda; class Branchiopoda; order Anostraca; family Artemiidae; genus Artemia; species Artemia sinica. The sequence goes on from JAPEVW010000352.1 coordinate 66,770, forward strand.
GGTGTAAAGGATGGGTACTTCAACTTGTAAAATGGGTTTAGGAATGAAATTAAGAAAATAACTGGTTCTGAAATGCCTTTGAAAAGTATTGCTTGGTGTTGGAGCATTCAAAAAGCTGTAAAGTAAAGTTGTGTGTGAAAAGGATGGGTACTTCAACTTGTAAAATGGGTTTAGGAAGGACATTAAGAAAAGAACTTGTTCTGAAATGCCTTTTGAAAAGTATTGCTTGGTTTGGAGCATTCAAAAAGCTGTAAAGTAAAGTTGTGGGTGAAAAGGATGGGACCTTCAACTTATAAAATTGGGTTAGGATGGACATTATGAAAAGAACTTGTTCTGAAATGCATTTGAAAAGTATTGCTTGGTGTTGGAGCATTAAAAAAAAACAGTATAGTAAAGTTGTGGGTGTAAAGGATGGGTACTTCAACTTGTAAAATGGGTTTAGGAGGGACATCATGAAAAGAACTTGTTCTGAAATGCCTTTTGAAAAGTATTGCTTGGTGCTGGAGCATTCAAACAAGCTGTAAAGTAAAATTGGGGGTGAAAAGGATGGGTACTTCAATTTGTAAAATGGGTTTAGGAAGGACATTAAGAAAAGAAATTGTTCTGAAATGCCCTTTGAAAAGTATTGCTCGGTGTTGGAGCATTCAAAAAGCTGTAAAGTAAAGTTGTTGGTGAAAAGGATGGGTACTTCAATTTGTAAAATGGGTTTACGACGGTCACTAAGAAAAGAACTTGTTCTGAAATGCCTTTTGAAAAGTATTGCTTGGTGTTGAGCATTCAAAAAGCTGTAAAGTAAAGTTTTGGGTGTAAAGGATGGGTACTTCAACTTGTAAAATGGGTTTAGGAATGAAATTAAGAAAATAACTGGTTCTGAAATGCCTTTGAAAAGTATTGCTTGGTGTTGGAGCATTCAAAAAGCTGTAAAGTAAAGTTGTGTGTGAAAAGGATGGGTACTTCAACTTGTAAAATGGGTTTAGGAAGGACATTAAGAAAAGAACTTGTTCTGAAATGCCTTTTGAAAAGTATTGCTTGGTGTTGGGCATTCAAAAATCTGTAAAGTAAAGTTGTGGGTGAAATGGATGGGTACTTCAACTTGTAAAATGGGTTTAGAAAGGACATTAAGAAAAGAAATTGTTCTGAAATGCCCTTTGAAAAGTGTTGCTTGGTGTTGGAGCATTCAAAAAGCTGTAAAGTAAAGTTGTGGGTGAAAAGGATGGGTTTCAATTTGTAAAATGGGTTTAGGAATGAAATTAAGAAAATAACTGGTTCTGAAATGCCTTTGAAAAGTATTGCTTGGTGTTGGAGCATTCAAAAAGCTGTAAAGTAAAGTTGTGTGTAAAAAGGATGGGTACTTCAATTTGTAAAATGGGTTTAGGAAGGACATTAAGAAAAGAACTGGTTCTGAAATGCCTTTGAAAAGTATTGCTTGGTGTTGGAGCATTCAAAAAATCAGTATAGTAAAGTTGTGGGTGAAAAGGATGGGTACTTCAACTTGTAAAATGGGTTTAGGATGGACATTAAGAAAATAACTTGTTCTGAAAAGATATAATAAAGCCTTAAAAAAGTATTAAAAAATGAGGTCTCAGGGGCCTTTGGGACGGCGGGGGCCCTTTGGGAGCCCGGGTGACCTTTGGGGACCGGGGGCTTCCTTTGGGGTTGGGGTAGGGGGATCGGAGCCCTTTGGGGATGGGGTAGGGGGCCTCACGACACTGTTCAAATGGAACTTGTGTATTATAACAACCACAGAGTTTCACCCTCAAATCCTCTTCTAAAACCTCTTCTAAAATCATCTTTTAAAATGTCTCTAACTGTATCGCCGAAATAATTCCCTAAAATGTCTAAAACACTTTCGCCCAAATAACCCCTAAACGTAATTTCAGCGTGTTCCTTTTTTTTTGGCATCCCTGCGCTGTCACATTTGAAATTACTAAGAAACCCTTTCCCGAGCTAATCTCTTCATCTCTAAGTTCAAAACATTCGCCCGGAAACAATTCTCCTGGAAGAACTCCAAAGACATTAATAAACTTCGCCCCGGAGACAACTCTCCTTGGAAATACATCAAAGACATTAATAAACTTTGCCCGGAGACATTTCTCGGAAACGTGTTCTCCCTGGGGATTCCATGCCCATATGTGCCCCGTCGAACTGACAGAACAGGTGTTCTCCCTAGGGACTCTATGCCCATATATGGTGTCATGTCAGTATTAAACTAAATTGTAGATGGCAGCAGGGGTGAGGGATGGGAGTCAATGAGGGGGTTCTACTTTCTTCTTTATGCCAAATACGCTGCCCCCACCCCAAAGACTCTAATAAGATAAAGTTTTGTATGTGAAGAACACATAGTAAATCTATTATAATTATCCAATTATAAGGTGAAAATACTTACTCTGCGATAGATGCAAAATTGCTTTGGCGCACAAAATCCTAATAAGGTCAATTCCAAACAGTCGTAATCCCTCTGTGTCAGCAAGTGAAATGGTCTAAACACCCTTATTGGAGATATTTTTTTCAATCCATTCATTGTTGTCAATCACTGTCCACAAGCTGTGCAAGCTGTCTATTGTTCATATATAAGGTTTTTATCAAAGAGGTAATCGTCTAAGCTTTGAAAAAAGCCTCATTCGATCTAAATCGAAAGTTCTAGATCCGTTTTTTAAAGTCAAGAATAATCGGACAGTAAGCAACCCCCCCATGCCTTAAAAACTTGAAACTTTTTGCGATCAAAAACAAACAAAAATTAATTTTAAAAAAAACTTTCCGAAAAATAAGTTTTTCAAAGAAAAGTAAAGGTCATTTTAAACTTAAGCTTAGGAGATACAAATACCTGTTAAAATTCAAACTCAAAACGACCAGAAATTACTATTAACGAATAAATGAAACCCAAAACGAACAGAAATTAAATAAACAATCATAGCAAAAAACATACAACAAGTAATAATATAAATGAAATAAATAGATCTTAAAGCGAGTAATGCTTAAATTGAATATGAAAATGAAGCTTAAAACGAAAAAAATATTTTGCTATTAAAGTATAAATGAAAATTAAAATGAACAGAAATTAAATAAAAAATCAATGCGAACAAACACACAATATATATATTAATGTAAATGAATAAATAAATCTTAAAACGAGTGAAACTTAAATTGAATATGCAAATCAAGTTTGAAACGAATAAAAATAACTACAAACAAGAGTTTGGGTATCGCCCTACTGCAGAAGCCTAAAACCTACTGCGTCAATGGCGCTTTAGTGAAAACAAATTATATTACAAATGTTTCCTTTTGTACTTAATATTGAAAATAAATATTAAAATTACAGTAAATTTTGAAGTGATGAGCTTTCAGCAATTAATATCATTATACATCAAATATTCAGTTTAATTTATTAGTTCTTTCCAAGATTGGTCAAGACAAATATAGTTTCACTACAAACAAAATTTGGATGCTGCCCCCTTCTTTAACTGTAAAAACCTAAAGCCTTCTGCGTCATTGGCGCTTCACTGAAAATGAATTACTCGTATATTACAAATTTATTCTTTTCCAGTTCTTACAGCATTGAAAATGAAAATAATAATTACAGTGATGGATAATGAACTTTATTTTATGCAATAAAAGTTTTTCTTAGCTGTCATGTTGTTTGCAGTATTTTTATAGCTGTATTATCTCCCCTAGATCGGTGATAATTCGAAATTATATTGAAAATAAGTTTTCAACTGAAACTAAGACGTGACATCAAAACTTAAAACAAGCATACATTATTTCGTATAAATAAAAAAATCATGGCAGCGTTGCTTCTGCATTAAATTTTAATCAAAAACGAACAAAGATTAATTTTTAAAAAACAAAGTTTGTCCGAGGGAAGTAATGAGCAAAGTTGAAACTTTAAACGGACAAAATTTATTACTTCACAGCCTATTTAATATATATTAATATAACTAGTACAAATAAACCAACTAATTATGTTTCCCTATGCTTTTATGATTATACAAAACTAGCGCTTTACTGAAAACACAAAATAATATAGGAGTTTTGGTACAGTAAAAGCAAACCAATGAAGGACACTTTTTATAGAATCAAAATATTATCAATCCCTTTTATGATCAATCCCTTTTAAGATAAAGCAACAATCCATTTTAGGATTTTCTTCATTTTGTTATGTTTAATTTGGTATTACTCTACTTCTGCACAACGGCTCAGTTCAATGACTAACTCTCGTTTTGGTTTTTAAAAGGACATGTCATGATTAGTGCGTACACAAGTTTGAAGTAGGCCATCTTGATAGTATTAAGACTATAGACTAGCTTTAGAATTTGTATAATAGCTTGAAATTCACTCTTGTATAGAGAGTAATAATCGGACTTCCAGAGTTCATATTATGTCTTATTTGATCTTCATTTCAAGTGATACTAAAGCATATTTCTTACAATTTAATACTGTATATTACCCACTATTGGTATTATAGCTTGTGCGAGCAAAATGCTGTTTGATAAATCAATCCGATATTTCTGTATGCTGTTCAATTACTTCGCAGTTATGAAAAAATATTTAGTTTTACGCTTATGTTTCTAAGATAATTTTAATTGTATATTGAAAGTTAATAATGTCGAAACTGGTGTAAGACAATGAAAAGCTTTATAGATTCGTTTAGTGTTGTCAGACTACATACTTACTTTTGACTCTTAAATCAATAATCCTGTTTTTTTTATACTTGACTTTTGTGTTTTCAGTAAAGCGCTAGTTTTGTATAATCATAAAAACATAGGGAAACATAATTAGTTGGTTTATTTATGCTGGTTATATTAATATATATTAAATAGGCTGTGAAGTAAAGATTTTTGTCCGTTTTAAGTTTAAACTTTGCTCTTTACTTCCCTCGGAAAAACTTTGTTTTTTTAAATTAATTTATGTATAGGCTAATTAGAGGTAGGATGTTTTGGCATTAATATGCACTCTTTGAGGCATCTGACCCCCCATCCTAGCAGCACCTGCAAAAGGATTCACCGCCTCTCTTTTATAATAGCTTATACGCAATTCCACATAAATGCGTATAATCTTTTAAATATAAAGATTTTGATACTTCGTTTGCCCAGATTGCATCAGACTGGTTAGTAGCTCTGTATTTAGTCAAAACAGTGGGTTTACTTGTCTGAAGAAGCAATCGAAGTAGCTAATTTGCATTCTTCCAGAAAAGCTTTATAATATTTACGATTTTCTGATTATATGCGATTTTCTGCGATAACCTTGGGCCCACAAAAGAATATGATTGTTTCTTGGATTCATTTTTCTCGGACTGACCATTCTTAGAAAGCAAGTCTTCTCTTATACTAGATACATCTAGGAATAAAATAGTTCGAGGTAATGAACTCGAAGTTATGAGCGAGCCAGCCCAATTTAACCGAAATTCTAATTAAAGGAATTTTAATAACAAATAATGTATCAAAGAGTTACTTTTTATTACTGATTTCAAATATATAAAATTCAAGAAGTTTATTGTTACCCATCAAAAGCTACTAGCCTGAAAAAAATTCCTGGAATTTCGAAAAAGGTTGGAAACACCTCAAAATGTCGAGCAATTCTAAAGAAATTCCTACCGTCTGATTCATCTTGTGAGAGATCTCTGTAGAGATTACAAGCATCTATTTATAAAAATAGAATTTTTTGATTTTTTTGCCAGAAAAAAAGATCACGGGTTTGCGTTTTTTTTTTCGCTTCTTTTCTTCCCCATAGGTAATAATAACAAATCAATGGCCCTAGAAGATTGAGAGAGGGGTAACTATATCGGAAATTAAAGGTTTTACTAAGCGTTATAATTGACCAAAAAAATGGGAGGCAACAAGCCCCCCTGTCCCTTTTTTCGGAGAAGACATCCGAACAAAATGTTAGATAGCCATTTGGTTTAGCAGAATTGAAAGGTCCGATGGCTATACCTCTGGGGATAACTTGACCCCTCACAGCTCCTTGGTAAATGCCATTCGTAATTATTTCAAAAGTATTTGTTGCTGGAAAGTATACAGAATTTTATGCAGGGAAATTTTGTGCGGAGAAGGGGGGATAACCTTAGAAGGGGCGTCTCTGGAGGAAAAAATTCGTTTTTGATACCTTCCAGAATTTTTAGCCCTTGGTTGATTTTTAGTTTTTTGGTATTTTCTCTGTAATTTCATATATTTTAATGTGATTTGCCTATTTTTCAATTCGCCCCTCCCCTGAACTCATATTCCATAGGATTCCTAGCTTTTAGAGCAGGAGTCCTATGCTATTACTCCTGCTATTTGTAGCCATGTACCTTATATTAGCTCTTAAATTACATATATATTTTTAGTGACTCACCTAAATTTAAATTTGACTCCGAATAAGAAAGCTGTAAATCCGAAATGAAAAACTTCCTGATGTTCCATCACGAATTAAATACCCCCTCTGCTCCCTTATCTATTGAATTTGGCCTGTTGATTGATTGATTGATCAAGAGATTTACTTTAGAAACATTGGCACGGAGTGAAAGGCCCCTAGTATTTTCAGTCGTTTACTAGGAAAAAAATTCTAAATGTTTGTTTCTATTTGTTTTTTACATATATTGACAAAACTAGATTATAAGTTATATTCTGTAGTGTTTAATAGACGGGAAAATATTCATTTTAATTACTTTAAAATAATATTTAGGTCTTTAAAATGAGAAAAACAATTATACATGCGTTTCCTGATCAAAGTATATGAATAGACTAGCACGCCTTTCAATATTATTCTATTTCCCTTGTTGTTTAAAAAAAAAAAAAAAAAAAAAAAAAAAAACTTCAGGGGTATATACCCCGCCTAGCTGACGTGTGAAAACGTTCGCTAAGGCAATTTCTGATGAACTTCTTTGGAGTTCAGTTAAACTTCATGTGTTCTAATCAGGGTCGCACACTTTTCGATCCATATATATGTCCCCTGCAGGCTTGCCACCGTCAGTAGGATGTTACTAGATCTAGTAAAAATAAAAATCTAGAAAATTTAGAGGATCTAGTAAATTTCCCGAAAACTAGTAAAAAGTCATGATTTAGATAAGATAAGGTTTATTGCTGAAAAATGGCTATCACAAGCCCAAAAGGGCCGAATTCGCCCTTTAGCGTCAAATACAGCGAAAAAAGAACAACAAACAATCAAACAACAACAGAAAATTATTAAAGGGTCAATGTCAAATACGTAAAAACGTTAAAAACAAAGTAAACTCATAAAATTAGAAGGCCAATGTCAAGTCTGCAAAAATGCCCCCCCCCCCAAAAAAAAACTCGTAGAATTAACAAGGGGATAAAGTAGAATTAAAACAAAAACATAAGTTAGTTGGTGACTAACAAACATAAATATAAAACCCCCAAATTTGCAAAATGGGCATTAAAATTAATAACTATGAGGTAAAGAGTGAGTGAGGGGGGGGGCAGCGGAGATTCAGTGGTTGAAAATGTCAACTATGTAAGGGATAAAAGTTCTTCTATATCTTTCAGTGCAAACTCTTATTGGGGCGAGAAGGGGGATTTTTGTTGACACAGAACGCGGGAGGTGGGGTCGAAGGGGTGAATATTGACCGGGGAAAAGGGGAGTTGTTCGAGGGTTATGAAGGGCATTGTTAGCAAAACGCAAGGTAATTTTTTGCTCTTCTTTCCTTAAGGGTGATAAGATTAGCTCTCCTAAGAAGGGAAATATAAGGTACTTTACCCTCATTGAAGATAATTCTTAGGCACCTTTTTTGTACTGCCTCTTTTCTGTCCGACAATTCAATGGAAATGCCAGGATGCCAAACAGGACAGGCGTACTCAAGGGTTGGGCACAAAACTTTTTTTTTTTATTTTCAATGAATTCAGAGGAAAAAATAATCGTAAATATATGACAATTTACAATTTTGCTTGTCTGTCTCTTAAGAGACAGACAAGCAGTCACCTATTTTTATAAACACACACTTCACTTCCGGCGTCTAAAGTTCGACAAATTCATCTTTCTGTGTATCAAATCTTACCAACTAAAAATGAAGCTGTAATGACACTTGGCTTTGTGATGATTGGGAATCTATTGGAATCATAACAAAAGCCACCCAAAACAAAAACCACCCAAGGTGATTAGGTGAATCTCCTCAGTCTGAAAATTATATTGAGGAAAAAGGAGCCTGCTGAGAGAAATTGAAAGTAAGTAGAAAAGTAACATTATATATATATATATATATATATATATATATATATATATATATATATATATATATATATATATATATATATATATATATATCTATATATATATATATATATATATATATATATATATATATATATATATATATATATGTATATATACGTGTTAAGAATGTTAAGAAACAGTTATCACTCCATAATATGCCAAAAAATTGTAGTTACCAAACTTTGAATGCAGTGAAAGTTATCTTTTTTTCAGAATTGCATAAAATGATTCATTTTACTTGTAGATAGAAAGTTTATCATCCTTTCATCCTAGGGTAGAACTAACGTAAATACTAATATTTGTGGGTTGGGGCAATTGCGGGTGGGGCACTCGTAATTGAGTCAAAGTCTAAAGCTATGATATAGGTTTGATACATTAATAAACATTTATTGTTGTCAAATATTAAATAATCGTCCCATCGTTTATATTTGAGTCTCTTAACTAAAATGGCTGCTGACCACTGTGTTAGGTGAATGCCGTGAACTGGAGTGCTTCTTCTCTTCTGAATGAGATGACATATGGTTTCAGTCTGCGCAGGGGCGGATCCAGGATTTTTTAGGGGGTGGGGGTGCAAAATAGGTTGATCCGAAAAAAAAATTAGGGGGGAGGGGGCAAAATAGGTTGATCCGATAAACTTGCGTTATGAGCAAGTTTAATTAACGCAAACTTGAGTTTGCGTTAATTAAACGGAAGAAAACGATCACGGAGGAAAACGATCACGGAGGAAAACGATTCTCCGTCACGTTTCACAGTTGGACCTTGAAAATCCGTGCAAATTTTGGAAAGCTTTGTCCCTTTTTAAAGACGCTGCTGGTAATGAACTGTTTCCATACTTGTTAAAGTTCTTTCTGACTCTCTGCAGCTTGCCCCATTCAAGTGCTGGAGCAGAGAGACAGTTCTCGATTTTGTCCGTCATAAAAACCAAAAATCGGAATAAGCTAAATATCTCGACTGTTTCGGCCCTTATGAAACCAAAGCAACTTGTCCTCAGGTCGTCAAGTAGAGTCCATGACAGGGTGATCCCCAGCGATTTGACTCGGACTACCAAGAAATGGAAACAGGTGGATCCCTTGAGTCAGAATTTGACACTAGTCGATGCTTTAAATTTGGAGGAGGACGAGGACGAGTAAAGCCTTTTAAGTGCGACTTTTTTAATTATGAACTAAATGTTTTTCTTTTTACTATTAAATTTGTATGATTTACCTGACCTAAAGACTATTGACAAAATGGTATTTTTTTAAACTAATTATTGTATGTTATATAAGTTTTCTTTTTCTTGGCAGCCCTAGTCCAATTTGAGGTGTACTTTTTAACTTACATAATTTTACGACTAAACCGGTAGCCGATTATGTCGTTTCCGTTTTGAAGTGATATAGATTAAATTGGTTTTTGATTCCCTAAAATACGAACGAGAAAGAATCCAGAAAAAAACAGTTAAAAAAAGATCATAAATTAATTGCTTTAAAATCTGCCCGACATCTTTGTAAGCAGCTTATCCCGAATTTAAAGACCAGCCCAATTAGTGTTTTAAAACTGGCAAATTTCCTCCTAAACATGTAAAATTTAAGGGTTTAGATTTCAAACCTAAAAACGGAAACTGGGGGACAAATTTCAAAAGCCGTCACTTTCAAACACACCTCAGATTCTTAGCACTTCATCGTCTGAATTGCTTCGTGATGAGTTGTAGCTGTTTGTCTTCGTTAATTGTTTTTTACTTTTTCAATATATCCGAATTTGATGACCTGAAGAGCATTGATAAATTTAAAGCCGGGCTTCACCAGCAGAATTTCCAGAATCCAAGATTCCAGACTATTGTTTGACGTCTTGCATACACCGCATCTGGAATATGAAGCCTATCCAGTAGTACATCCAAATAATCCAAAAAAAGGATTTTGAACTTGTAAGTTTCCGGAATTTTCAATCATACTATGAAAACGAAAGAAAAGAGGAAAAGAGAAAAAAAAGAAGAAAAAAGGAAAAAAGATTGTGAAAATCGTATTGATTATCCTTCTATAGTAAAAATCGATGCTTGATGGTGAAATTTTTTTTTTTTGAGCATTTAGTAAAAACAGATGCGATCTAGTAAATTTTTCCTCTCCAATTTAGTAAATTCTTCCAAGTCAGGGTGGCAACCCTGGTCCCCTGAGTATCCAAAATTATTTCATTTTAAGCCAAAATAGGTCCATATTTCGTCATAAATATGTCCATCTTGAAATCTCAGAACCTAGAGGTTATTTTTCTTATCAATTGGGATATTGACCAAAAGACGCTTTGGAAACATCTTTCAAAGCGGCCAGTCAACATCAAATATACTGAAAACGAAAAAAACATTTAATACAAGCACAAAACTCATAAAAACAAGTAAACACTAAAAATAATTTGCGGGAGCTAAAGATTAGTCTTCTAGCGAGAATTCATCTTGAAAATTACATTCAGCATGAGAGTCTGCCTTATTTTTTCGTTTGCTAGCTATTTGCCAATCGGAGTATTTCTTGCCCATTTCAAAATGTATAATCCAGGATTCCAGCAACGTTCCAGAACGCCAAATTATTTGCTTGACATGCATTAAACAGCTAGTCGTTTGTATTAGAAGACTATTCCGTAATTTGGTTTTGATGTTACCAAGTAGCGTAAACTGTCTTTCAGCAGCTGCTGATGAGTGTGGCAGGCCACATAACGTTAGCATAAAATCACAAAGATCCTTGTATTTTTCTTTATCCTTGGCATCCTTATATTTTCTTAGGGCAGACTAGAAAACTGATGGATTTGCTTATTCAGAACGGAAATTAAAAGTTCTAGTGCCCTTTTTCAGTGACCAAAAAGAATGGAGGGCAACTAAGCCCCCTCCCTCGCTCACTTTTTTCCCAAAGTCACCGGATCATAATTTTTAGATAGCCATTTTGTTCAGCTTGTTCGAAAAATACAATAACTATGTCTTTTTGGATGAACCCCACAGTCTCCGGGGGACGGTCTGCAAGTTATGAACTATGTCCAATATTAACATATAATATTGGTTATTGGGAAGTATACAGAAGTTTTCAGGGCAAATTTTTTCTGGTAGTCGGGGGGGAGGGGTCAGGTTTTACGTGGGAGGAGCTTTCCGTGGAGGAAGGGACATTGCTATGAAGGGGGCGTCGGATTTCCCAGCATTATTTAAAAAACAATAAGAAATTAAAAAAAACACTTATTCAACTGAAAGTAAGGAGCAACACCAAAACTTAAAACAAACAGAAATTAATACGTACATGATTGGGTTCGCCCCCTAGTCATTACCTCCGTCTTTGCGCAATTTTTTTTTTAAGTTTCATAAGAGCTATTTATTCTAATTAACGGCATTTGTGATTAAGGGGCCATTCTTAGAAAACTGGAATAAAATTTGAACTTGGCGTAAAGAGCGAGGCATTGACTAGGGGTTACACAAATTAATTCGTACGATACGTCAGATCAAAAGTACGCAAAAGCCATTTAGCCAAAAAAGTAAAATTAATACGGAAATTTCGTTTCAATTATTCATGTACGGTGAGCCAACATCAAAGCTGCATGAATTCAAAAACGTTCAGAAATTAAATAAAAAAAGCACGTTTTTTCAACTGAAAGTAAGGAGCGATATTAAAACTTAAAACGAACAGAAATTATTCCTTATATGGAAAGGGCTGTCCCTTCCTCAAATATATATATATATATATTATATATATATATATATATATATATATATATATATATATATATATATATATATATATATATATATATATATAATATATATATATATATATATATATATATATATATATATATATATATATATATATAATATATATATATATATATATATATATATATATATATATATATATATATATATATATATATATATATATATATATATATAATTGAGCTATATCACCTAAAATTTTTACTTACTTAAATTTCTCTCAGCTCCTTTCCCGTGAGGAAAATTTTCAAACTGTAGGAATTTACCCCGGGTGTTTAAGAACTTGGCTTTAGTTTTGATTTCAGACTATTAACAATCGAAAGGTTTCATTTTGTTAACTTTTCATTGAGCTTTTTGTGTGACGTTCGGAAGCCGGAAGTAAGTTTATATGAAAAAGGCGACAGCTTATCTTGACCGTGGCGAGTAAAAATCAGGGCTAATAATACCATTTATAGGTGAAAGAATTTTGAAGGCATTTTCAGAAAGTTTGCTTCAGGGAAGAGCACGCAACTTCAGAAAATAAATACAGAGCTTAAAAAATAAGTAGATACAAGTCTTAGCACTCATTTGGTTATGAGTGACATTTTTTTATGAAAGTAATTTGTTTTACGTCATAAATTTGGAAAATGTGTCCACTTTATGTCCCAAATGTCTAAAATGTGTCCATTTTTTGCCCTATTATGTCATTATGTCCAGGCACATAGAAATATTCCCTTTGGACATAAAATATGTCCAGTTGGCAACCCTGGTTCCAATACCGTTATTAGACAACCGGAGTAGGGTTGCCACCAAACCAAAAAAATTTGTAACGTCCAACTCTTCAAAACGCAACTTTTTCGTAACTTTTGATAGGAAAGTCTCTTTCAAGGCAGGGTGCCTTAATTTCGCTGTCAAGAGCGGTAGTTAAAGGGGAGAGGGGAAATTTGTTGCCTGTATAATTTGAAAAATATACTTTTTACGTAACCTCATTAAAACTCCTCCCTCCAACTTTTAAAAGGTGCCTAAAAAGTATACAACAATAATAATTCATGCTTCTTTACCTTCAGGAAATTCCTATTTATTCATCTGTAAGTGCTGCTTCCAGTTTACCTGCACAACAGAAAGACACCCCCCCCCCCCGATGTGTGCATAAAACCCCAGGCTACTATTTTGCTTATCTTGTTGTTGTTGTTTTTAATTGCCATTAATGGTGCTTTAAACCAAAAGTTAATGAGTAATACGTACAAAATAAAAGGCAAATCAATAAACACAGGACACTTTAGAGTTTTGAAGAAAAGAAGAAAACCAACTAGATCTTTTTTTATTTTATTTATTGTTAAATTTCAATAAAAAAGATCTTAATAAATCAAGCTTCTTAAAAAGACCGATCATTTTAATCAGTTCCTTCCCGTCTAATGTTTTAGATTGGCTCGGTCTCAGTCTCACCTCCTCTAGCTTCAAATTTGCATCGCTCCAACATGAAGATTTAAGCAATTCCGAGTGATAGAGTTTTTGTTTTGTGTTTATTTTATCGAACAAAAATATTTCAATCGTTGTCTTCAGTTCCTATGCGAAACAAGTTATTATGCATTTTTCCGTTTGTAATTTGAATCGTAACTCCCAGCCAAAAGAAAGTCAGAAATAAAAGAAGAGTTCACACAATTCAACCCCAAGAATGTTACCCTAAAGCTGTTTTGATGGATCTCACAAGTCCAGGCACGTACAAAGAATTTTTAGGGGAGGAGGTCTAACAAAAAAAAAAAAAAAAATTAAACTCATTTTCAAAATGAACCAAAAAGTAGAGAATTATTTTTTTTTCTCAAGAATATATAAATATAAGCGAACATGAGGGGTACAAAAAGCGTTGGGTTTTACATAACATAAGCACCAAATTTATCTAGGTTTTAAATTCATAAACGGAAAAAGTCGATGAGTTGAGAAAACAAACAAAAAAGGTCAAATTATGCGAAAACGAATCGATTTTTTGCCCCGAATTTTCACTTATATTTAATGTTTTCAAATTTTTAATTTTCAAATTTAAAAAAATATAATGTCTCATCCAAGATTACAACCTAAGTTAAAACAGGCTCGGGATGTGCTCTTACCGTTTTGCTATACTGATAAAAGTGGGAAGTAACTGAACATTCGGAAGTGGTTGAAAAATAGTTCACAGATAAAAAAAAAAAATGTGTGACAAAGAAATAAAAGGAAGATGGAACAAAAAGATCAGTGAGTCAATAAAAATGAACTGGAAATGATTTAATTATACAATTAAGGGGGATAATAAAAAACCTATAATATAATAAAGAAATACCGAGAAATTTACGTTTTCAGGGGGTCGGGGCCCCAGTCCAGCCTGCGTGGTCCCTATGAATAAGTTTTTAAGTAAACTGTAAGCCTACCCTAAATAGATACAAGACTGATATCTTCTTCATAAAAATGGGCATTAGTCTAGTTGTCGCTTTCTAAAGCCAAATATTTAGTGATTGTCCTTTGCTGAAGAAAACATGCTAAACACACAAGCAGTACCATTAAATTATTTATTTTATACTATTTCCGAATATCATGGCCCCTTTTCTGAAAATACACCCACCCCCTTATGGTCCGGGATATAGCCCTAGGAATATATATAAAAAAAATCAACCAATAAAATTCTTACTTTACAATATGAAAGAACACGAAAAAATATAACAAGAAAGAATGTCATCCCAAGATTCGACACAACGATGAAATGTATTTATACAGTTATATATGGGACCGCAGATGGAGAGGGGGGTATAATGTCAAAAAAGTGACCATGATATTTGGAAAAAGTTTAGCATAAAATCGAAAATTCCGGCTCAACTACCCCCCCCCCCTCCTTAATGCTTAGATATAACCAAAAAATGGCTCATTTTTACAGTTTTGTGTATTTTGTCAATACCAGCTGTTCATAATTCCATATAAAAAGAACAACTTTTGTATATAAACTGATATTATGTCAAACCAATCAGAAGGAGGGGGTGAGGTTGTTACGGAAAGAGTAATACATATATCATCAGTACTTGTCAATTAGCTGATACACACGCAAGATAGATGCTAAAGGAAACTAGTCAAACGGGTATCTGTCAGTAGAGAATTGGATCGCAAAGCGTGGTTTGTCATTGCGTTTACAATATTTAAACTTTTTTTTTTTTTTGGGGGGGGGGGGTTAGGGGGAAAAAGTACCTACATTAGGTTACGTATTTAATATATACTAGGCTTTACCCCCCCCCCTCCCAACCCTGATGTGCAAATTTCTAGCCCAAACTTGGTTCTAAACTTTTACATTTTCATCATATTTTGTTTTATTTCATTAGCATTAACTAATGAAACTAGCCCCTTCTCCATATAATTTTAGTATGACTGTTGACGAAACAAGATTCAAAGTCAACTGATGAAATTGAAAGTTGGTGAGGTGACTAACTGGCTATTGTCACTCGTCACTACACAAATGATAATCGTATGCTCATGAGAGAGAAAGCTATCTTAACTTACTATGCGAGTAAGCGAAGTGGATTTTCTCATCCTAATAACTGAGTGATTGTTTGATAAGATTAAATGGCCGTGATGTGAAAAAATGTCGATACTCATGTCAGTGTAATCAAAATGGGAACAGCGGACTTTTTCACGGGGGAAAATTATATTACTCAAAAAATGCGAAACTTCCTCATTATTCAAAAGCGTAACATAATTGTAACATAAATTCAAAAACGTAACAAAAATGTAACGTTTTTAGGACCGTAACGTAAATATACTTATACGAAAAAAAATCACTATCAATATTTCCAAATACAAAATGAGAATGATATCAATATGTTAGTAATGACTTTTACTATTAGAAAAATAGTGGACTTGGGAATGGACTTGGAAAATTATTCAACTTTTTTACATAGTTTTTTTTCATCTTTTTTTACGTTCCACTTCTGTTCTGAATTTTAAAACAAGGAAAAAAGTTCAACTTATCTTCTGGGTATTTCCATGGAAGTTAAAAATGCTAAGGTGAAAAAAAAAGTCTAAGCTAAAAACTAAATTTCACAAAGAAAGTCCTGAATTTTGAAAAAATCAGCAGAACGTAACAGTGACAAGGTAAACTTTGACGCAACACTATAAAAATATTCCAAGTGTTACATCTCAATGGAAAAATTCAAAAATAACTTTGAATCATCAACATAATGTAACAGTGACAAGGTAAACCACGACACAACACTACAAAAATATTCCGAGTCTTACATTACAGCGAAAAATTCCAAAATGAACTTTGAAACATTAACAGAATGTAAAAGTGACAAGATAAGTCACGACATAACACTAGAAAAATATTCCAAGTCTTACATTACAAAAAAAATCCAAAATGAATTTGGAAACATCAACAGAATGTAACAGTGACAAAGTAAACCACGACAAAACACTACAAAAATATCCCAAGTCTTAGATTTCAAGCAAAAATTCCAAAAAGAACTTTGAAAAATTAACAGAATGTGACAGTGACAAAGTAAATCCCGACACGACACTACAAAAATAGTTCAAATCTTACATTTCAAGGAAAAACTTTCAAAATGAACTTTGAAACATCAATAGAATGTAACAATGATAAGGTAAACCACGACATAAGGCTACAAAAATATTCCAAGTCTTACATTTCGACAAAAAAATCCAAAATGAACTCTGAAACATCAACAGAATATAGAAGTGACAAGGTAAGCCACGAAAAAACACTACAAAAATATTCCAAGTCTTACATTTCATTGAAAAAGTTCCAAAATGAACTTTGAAACATCAACAAGATGTGACAGTGACAAGGTAAACCACGACACAACACTACAAAAATATTCCAAGTCTTTCATTAGAACGAAAAAATTTGAAAATGAACTTTGAAACATCAACAGAATGTAACAGTGACAAGGTAAATCACAACACAACACTATAAAAATATTCCAAGTCTTACTTTTCAACGAAAAAAAACAACAAAATAAACTTTGAAACATCAACAGACTGTAACAGTGACAAGGTAAAGTGATACACAACACTACAAAAATATTTCAAGTCTTATAATTCAATGAATAAATTTCAAAATGAAATTTGAAACATCAACAGAATGTAACAGTGACAAGGTAAACCACGACACAACACTACAAAAATACTCCAAGTCATACATTAAAAGGAAAAGATTCCAATGAACTTGGATGCATCAACAGAATGTAACAGTGATAATTTAAACGACGACACAACACTACAAAAATATTCCAAGTCTTAAATTACAATGAAAAAGTTCCAAAATGAACTTTGAAACATCAACAGGATTTAACAGTGACAAGATAAAACCACGACACAACACTACAGAAATATTTCAAATCTTATATTTCAAGGAAACAAAATTACAAAATGAACTTTGAAACATCAATAGAATGTACCAGTGATAAGGTAAACCACGAAATAATACTACAAAAATATTCCAAGTCTTACATTTCAACAAACAAAAAATCCAAAATGAACTCTGAAACATCAACAGAATTTAACAGTGACAAGGTAAACGACGACACAACACTACAAAAATATTCCAAGTCTTAAATTACAACGAAAAAATTCCAAAATGAACTTCGAAACATCAACAGAATTTAATATTGACACGGTAAACCACAACATAACAATACAAAAATATTCTAGGTCTTATATTTCAATGAAAAAATGCCAAAATGAACTTTGAAACATCAATAGAATGTGACAGTGACAAGGTAAACCACGACACAAACTACAAAAAATATTCCGATTCTTACATTTCAACGAATAAATTCCAAAACGAACTTTGAAACATAATCAGAATGTAACAGTGGCAAGGTAAGCCACGAAACACCACTACAACAATGATATAGCCCTAAGAAAGAGAGATGAACAGGTTTCTTTTTAGAGTTAGAGACATATTAATGGGGAATTTATCAAAATTCAGTCAGACACAGACACTAGTCCCAGGCTCACAAGTGATGTAATAGAGTCTAAAATAGATGGAACATAATAGACACTTTGAAACATGTCCTTTTGTTCAAGGAGTTGATGTTGGAAGCATTCCAGTGAAACCTTCTCCTTTAACTGGAGGCTATGGCATTTGTGAGCGATACATGGGATCAAGAAGCTATAGTCAAACCATAGTGATCTTCGTCTGCAACCACCAGAATATAACTCCTCTTAAACGAGAGGATGTTAGACTAAGGATTTTTAATGGAAGGTGGTCAAAGGATTTCATCGATGCCAAAGAACTTTTAAAAGCTGTATTCTTTTTTGTTGACCATAGTGACCAGGTTCAGTGGGCTTTTTTGTGCATGTGTGGTTAGAAAATGGGATAAGGGTAATTTTCCTATATATGAACGCAGAAGGCACTTTGAAACATTTTCTTTTGTTCAAGGAGTTGGTGGGGGAAACATTCCAGTGAAACCTTTTGCTTTAACTGGAGGCTATGACATTTGTGAGCGATACATGGAGCCAAGAAACTATAGTCAAAACTAGATTAATATCCGTTTGCAATTACCAAGATATACCTCCAAACCATTACTGTCAAAAGAAGAACGTACAACACTTAAATGAGAGGATGTTAGACTAAGAACGTTTTTATTCCAAGATATTAATAAGGTTTAATATTCTATGCCTCATTATTGGAATAAAAAATGTTCCTTTACATCATGTTGTTGTTTCGTTTATTTGTTAGGGGCACACTTTTTTAAACAATGGAACGCATTTTTTTCTTAACGTCATTACATTGATATTTTTAAATAAGAAATGAACTTTGGAATGTGTCTACTGGTCATTTTTTTATTCAAGTAGAAAAGAATATTTTATGTGCTAGTTTGTTTGTAATCAGCAGTATGAGAGTCAAATCAAAATGAATAAAGCAGAAAAAAAATTAAAAAAAACCTTGTGAAGTCTTGCTATTTTGGATTTTTTTTCAAAGCGGAGACACATGAGTCTGAATAACTGAAGTTTCAAATATTTTATTCGGTCACAATGAGAATCGGTTCAAAATGAATAAAGCGGGGCAAAAAACCTCTATATCCTGTCTACATGTCGAAACTGTTACCTGTGTAAAAATAATGTTGTAATAGACAATGAAATCGAAAGTAAAATAAAAATGGCATTCAATATAATATCGCCCAGAAAATTAAAGACAATTCAACTAAAAGCAAAGCACCAGTGAGCGTTAAGAGTCAAGATAAAACAAGACGTATTATTTTTGGAACGGATTCAAAGCATTCAAATTTTTTATTATGATATCAATAACATGTAGTATTCTACGTGCCATTATTCCAATAAAAATATTTCAGAGAATTACTTTGCTATGGTTCCAATATTTTTAGGGATACGCCAGCAACTCCATCATTTAAAATATCTATTCCAAAGTCAGAGATGTAAGAGGAATTTTCAGACAGAGAGACACTACTACCGGGCGCACTTAAAATATTTTATTTTTTACTAAACCAAGTTTTGCCATCTATTGCAATTAAGGTAAATGGCAGCACGACTGATTTTACCGTTCACCCAGGTACCTGCAGCCAACCTACAATAACATCCCTTTTTTCAAAAAACTGCATTCACAATAGGTTCAATTAGGTTCACTGGTGCGCCACGCTAAGTGACCCTAACTGACCCTAACTAAACCTAAACACTATTTTTACACAGGTAACAGTTTCGACATGTAGAAAGGATCTAGAGGTTTTTTTGTCCCGCTTTATTTATTTTGAAATGATTCTCACTGTGATCTAATAAAATATTTGAAACTCCAGTTATTCAGACTCATTTGTCTTTGCTTTAAAAAAATCCAAAGTAGTAAGATTTCACAAGGTTTTTTTTAACTTTTTCCTGCTTTATTCATTTTTAATTGACTCTCATAATGTTGATTACAAACAAACTAGCACACACAAAATATTCTGTTCTACTTGAATAAAAAAATAATGATCAGTATACATATTCCAAAGTTTATTTTTTATTTCAACAATATCAATGTAATGACGTTAAGAAAAAAATGCGTTCCATTGTCTAAGAAACTGTGCCCCGAACAAATAAACGAAACAACAACATGATGTAAAGGAACATTTTTTATTCCAATAATGAGACATAGAATATTACAACTTATTAATATCTTTGAATAAAAACTTTCTTAGTCTAACATCCTCTCATTTAAGAGCTGTACTCACAAATGTCATAGCCTCCAGTTAAAGGAGAAGGTTTCACTGGAATGTTTCTAACATCAACTCCTTGAACAAAAGGACATGTTTCAAAGTGTCTATTATGTTCCATCTATTTTAGACTCTATTACACCACTTGTGAGCCTGGCAGTAGTGTCAGTGTCTGACTGAATTTTGATAAATTCCCCCTTAATATGTCTCTAACTCTAAAAAGAATCCTGTTCATCTCTCTTTCTTAGGGCTATATCATTGTTGTAGTGTTGGGTTGTGGCTTACCTTGTCATTGTAACATTCTGTTGATGTTTCAAAGTTTATTTGAAATTTATTCGTTGAATTGTATGATGTTTAAAAGTTTCTTTTGGAATTTTTTCGTTGACATGTAAGACTTTGAATATCTTTGTAGTGTTTTGTGGTGTTTTACCTTTTCACTGTTACATTCTGAGTATGTTTCAAAGTTCGTTTTGGAATTTATTCGTTGAAATGTAAGAATCGAAATTTTTTGTGGTGTTGTGTCGTGGTTTACAACTGTTACATTCTATTGATGTTTCAAAGTTCATTTTGGAATTTTGTCGTTGAAATGTAAAACTTAGAATATTTTTGTAGTGCCCTGTCGTGGTTTACCTTGACACTGTTGCATTATGTTGATGTTTCAAAGTTAATTTTGGAATTTTTTCATTGAAATGTGAGACTTATAATATTTTTCTATTGTTGTGTCGTGGTTTACCGTGTCAATGTTACATTCTGTTGGTGTTTCAAAGTTCATTTTAGAATTTTTTTGTTGTAATTTAAGACTTGGAATATTTTTGTAGTGTTGTGTCGTGGTTAACCTTGTCATTGTTACATTGAAATGTAAGACTTGGAATATTTTTGTACTGTTCTGTCGTTGTTTACCTTGTCACTGTTGCATTCTGTTGATGTTTCAAAGTTTATTTCGGAATTTTTCGTTGAAATGTAAGACTTGGAATATTTTTGTAGTTTTGTTTCGTGGTTTTACCTTGTCAAGGTTTCATTCTGTTGATATTTCAAAGTTCATTTTGGAATTATATTGTTGTAATGTAAGACTTAGAATATTTTTGTAGTGTCGTGTCGTGGTTTTATCTTGTCACTGTTACATTCTGTTGATGTTTCAAAGTTCATTTTGGAATTATTTCGTTGTAATTTATGACTTTGAATATTTTTGTAGCGTTGTGTCGTGATTTACCTTGTCACTGTTACATTTTTACCTTATCTCTGTTACATTCTATTGATGTTTCAAAGTTCATTCGGAATTTTTTCGTTGAAATGTAAGACTTACAATTGTTTGTAGTATTGTTTCGTGATTTTTCTTGTCGCTGTTATATTCTGTTGATGTTTCAAAGTTCATTTTGGAATTTTTTTTTGTTGAAATGTAAGACTTGGAATATTTTGTAGCATTATGTCGTGGTTTACCTTATTATTGGTACATTCTATTGATGTTTCAAAGTTCATTTTGGAATTTTTTTGTTGAAATGTAAGAATTGGAATATTTTTATAGCGTTATGTCGTGATTTACCTTGTCACTGTTACATTCTGTTGATGTTTTCAAGTTCATTTTGGAATTATATTGTTGTAATGTATGACTTTGAATATTTTTGTAGTGTTGTGTCGGGGTTTACCTTGTCACTGTTACATTCTGTTGATTTTTCAAAGTTCATTTTGGAATTTTTGGTTGAAATCCAAGACTTGG
Source organism: Artemia sinica (assembly GCA_027921565.1). Taxonomy (NCBI): domain Eukaryota; kingdom Metazoa; phylum Arthropoda; class Branchiopoda; order Anostraca; family Artemiidae; genus Artemia; species Artemia sinica. Next base: position 88,563 of record JAPEVW010000352.1, read on the forward strand.
GATATTTTCTTTGTGTTGTGTCGTTGTTTACCTTTTCACTGTTACATTCTATTGATATTTCTAAGTTCATTTTGGAATGTTTCTTTTTAATGTAAGACTTGGAATATTTTTGTAGTCTTGTGTCGTGGCTTACTTTGTCACTGTTACATTCTGTTGAAGTTTCAAAGGTCATTTTGAAATTTATTCATTGAATTATAAGACTTGGAATATTTTTGTAGTGTTGTGTCTCGGTTTACCTTGTCACTGTTACAGTCTGTTGATGTTTCAAAGTTTATTTTTTTTTTCGCTGAAATGTAAGACTTGGAATATTTTATAGTGTTGTGTTGTGATTTACCTTGTCACTCTTACATTCTGTTGATGTTTAAAAGTTCATTTTCAAATTTTTTCGTTATATTGTAAGACTTGGAATATTTTTGTAGTGTTGCTTCGTGATTTACCTTGTCACTGTTACATTCTGTTGATGTTTCAGAGTTCATTTTGGAATTTTTTTTTGTTGAAATGAAAGACTTAGAATATTTTTGTAGTATTATGTCGTGGTTTACCTTATCATTGTTACATTCTATTGATGTTTCAAAGTTCATTTTGGAAATTTTTCCTTGAAATTTAAGAAATGAAATATTTTTGTAGTGTCGTGTCGGGGTTTACCTTGTCACTGCCTAATTCTGTTAATTTTTCAAAGTTCATTTTGAAATTTTTGGTTGAAATCTAAGACTAGGGATATTTTTGTAGCGTTGTGTCGTGGTTTACCTTGTCACTGTCACATCCTGTTGATGTTTCAAAGTTCATTTTGGAATTTTTCCATTGAGATGTAAGACTTGGAATATTTTTATAGTGTTACGTCGAGGTTTACTTTGTCACTGTTACATTCTGTTGATTTTTCAAAATTCTTGACGTTTTTGTGACATTTGATTTTTAGCTTAGACGTTTTTTTTACCTTAGCATTTTTTCACTTCCATGGAAGAGAAGTGTAACTTTTTTTTTCTTTTAAAATTCAGAACAGAAGTGGAACTTAAAAAAAGATGAAAAAACTATGTTAAAAAAAAGTTGATAAGTCCAAATAATTCTAAGTCAGAAAAAGGTGCTACTACAAACACTATTTTTCTAATAGTAAAAGTCATTACTAACATCTATATCATTCTCATTTTGTATTTTAAAAATATTGATAGTGATTTTTTTCGTTTAAGTATATTTAATGTCATTTTCGACAAGGTGAAAAATTTTTCTGTTAAAAAAAATTAAATGTACAGAATTAAAAATAAGTAAGATTCGCCTCAAGGGCTAAGCTCGCAAGCCATTCAAAAGAAGTTTTTACGCACTTTTTAGTTTTGATATTGTTCTTTACTATCCCTGAAGGTCCAGGGTACAAAAATATTTCGCGAATTGAATTAAAAGGTTCGAGAACAACTCGTAGGGGGGGGGGGTTAAAACCAAAGATGATACTTGATATACAGATAGATAGAATTAATGGCATGGCAAATGCATTAAACCTATTGCTTAGAATGTATTTCTATTCAGAAGGTACGGTCAGACTTATTTATAGCTTACTACTGATTTCATTTAAATGTTAATTCATAAGGTGATATGCAAGGTTTCTGTCAATATATTTCTATAAACAATTTTCTAGCATCGACTTGTTCCAAAAAAAATAATTTAATAGGACTATATCATTGCGCAACTAATACTCAAAACGAGAGAAATTTGCAAGAGTTCACAAGAGTGCCTTAGGGACATCAAGACTACACCAGTCAAATATTTCTGAAATCATCAGAAAATCTTTAGCAAACATCTTAGTGCATTATGCAATCTGTTTCACAATTGTCCGGGTTTGTTCAGAGTTCATTGCTCCTCAAAAGCACATATCCAAACTCATGGCCAAAGAAATCGACTGCACCCATCCTCAGGTAAAGGCCATTGCACCAGTCAAGGCAATGACACTCTCTAACATCTGGCCTTTGGTAGAGGTCACAGATTTCTACCGATGCCTGGCCTTCAAAGAGTTTGTTAGCCCCAAAAGTGTCTTGGAAAGGTGTCAAGGAACATAGTCCCAGCAAAGTATTATCTATATGCGGGATTATGAAGTTCGTTCGGCCTCAAGAGTGTCCAAGGGGATAGCCTTGACATCTGCCCTGGAAAGGTGCCTAGGAACGTAAAGGACCCAAATAGCATGGCAAGGAACGTAATGGACCCAAAGTATTACCTATATGCGAGGGACTACTTACTCTCTTCAAAAAGGTGTAGAACTTCCATAGAAGTATTACCTATATGCGAGGGGCTAGTTACTCTCTTTGAAAAGGTGTAGAGCTTCCATAGAATCCATACGACATTGCGAGGGGACACTCACTGTATTTTAAAGGTGAAAAGTGCCCTAGGGGATTGCCTTGATAAAGCTCATTCAACTTGATACGCTTCAGTGGTTCCCATGGCCATAAGCAAATAGCAAGGTGATTTCTATGGCCATAAGCTAATTCATAACACATTGCGAAGGATTCTCACTCTCTTTGAAAGGTGAAAATCGCCCTAGGGGATGGCCTTGATAAAGCTCATTCAACTTGATTAGCTTCAGTGGTTCCTATGGCCATAAGCAAATAGCAAGGGGATTCCTATGGCCATAAGCAAATTCATAACACATTGCAAAGGGATGTTTACTCACTTTGAAAAGTGAAAAGTGCCCTAGGGGATGGCCTTGATACTGCTCGATCGATTTGATACGCTTCTTTGTTTCCTATGGCCATAAGCAAATAGCAAGGTGATTCCTATGGCCGTAACCATATCTCTAAGACATTGTGAGGGGATACTCACTCTCTTTGAAAGGTGAAAAGTGCCATAGGGGATGGTCTTGATAAAGCTCATTCAACTTGATACGCTTCAGTGGTTCCTATGGCCATAAGCAAATAGCAAGGTGATTTCTATGGCCATGAGCTAATTCATAAGACATTGCGAAGGGATTCTCACTCTCTTTGAAAGGTGAAAATTGCCCTAGGGGATGGCCTTGATGAAGCTCATTCAACTTTATTAGCTTCAGTGGTTCCTATGGCCATAAGCAAATAGCAAGGGGATTCCTATGGCCATAAGCAAATTCATTATAAGCATTCTACTCACGGTTTCACCCATAGGGCCTTTTCCTTCATTCCCCATCTCCGAAAGTCCACAAAGGTCCAGTATTTTCTTGACCTGATTTGACCATGAATCACGTAGCCCGTCTTTCAAGCTCTCCAAATAGGCTGACTTAAGAAGCCGAACTCTAGGTAGCCTAATTATCTTCTCCCAGAATTTTACCATTCTAACCAATCTAACACTCCTTAAAGAGAAAAGCCCCAAATCTCCTTTCAGTACCACTGAACTAAATGAATCCTTCAAGCCTAAAATTCTTTTAGAATGTATTAGCTGAACTACTTCTAGCTTAGGTGCTTTAGCAAAACCCCAAACCACAGAGCCCCAATGTAGACTAGAAGCTACTTTTTTCTGGGAAACTCTTTTCTGGATCCTCATGTCATCTAGCTGATTTAATTACTTCTCAAAGGCATATTTAATAGCCTATTTCTCCTTAAATTACAATCTTCTACAGTAGAGATGAATATTGACATTTGAACGGGAGTCCATATATGGGCAATGACCTACTAACGGGAGTGGCGCAACATGCTCAGTGAATACAACCAGGACATGATGATTGACCTCCAATGCATTTACCCTGAATTTATGTAACAGGATGATGTCGAAATCAAAGTATTGTGATATCAGTGATGGCACAATTCCACTTTGAGATATTGCTTATATTGCTCTCGTTTCGAGGCTAAAATAACAGTACGTTTCATAGCGTGGTTCTCGACTGAGTTCCTTATAATACACAAGTACCATTTAATCTGCGTTGTCAATATAAAATATGCTTTAACATTCTAGTATACTAAAAAATTTGAAATTAATAGACTCATCAAGATGACCTAGTTTTACTACTCGAGTGTGTTCTGTATAATACACGAGTACCATCGAGCAGTGTTGTCAATATAAAATATGCAATAAAAGATACAAAAATTTGTGACTTAACGCTAAAAAAAGTTGAAAGTAATAGACTCATCAAGATGACCTGGCATTACTTCTCGACTGTGGTTGCTATAATAGACAAGTACACAATATGGGATTAGTGAGGTGACTATGAGTATGAACGATCAAGGACCGCAAGCACCAAGGACCTCACCCTCCAAGGGTCACCTCTCCCAACCTCCTAGGGACCCCACCCTTCCAACTTTTTTTTGACACCCCAAATTTTCATTATAGAGGCGCCATTAAGAGTTAAAAATGTGTAAGAAAAAAGTTAACAGAACGTCATTTCTGACCTAATCTTTCGTGACTTAGACAAGCAGATGCTTTGAACATCTAATTCTGTTAATTTTTACCTCACATTGTCAAATATGTCATTTGGAATGTTATCATTTTTTTAAGTCTCCCCGTGACCTAAAATGTTTCCTCATTATGACTGTTCTATTTACTAACCTTAGATACTTCAGCTATTCATTCAAACATACAGCAATAAAATCACTATTAAAAGAAGTTATCATCACTATAAAAATTAAGACACAACGAAAACATCTATTTTCAAAGCACATTTTCAAAATTAAGACACAACGAAAATATCTATTTTCAAAGCACATTTTTGACCAATCTGCTAAATTAAATGGCTAGAAACAGTTTGAAGACGTTCGTGAAACGTTGAAATAGTTCTGTGTTCCATAATGACTCTAATAAAATTTGGTTCATCTGTGATGTAAGAATTAGAGCAATTTCTTTGAATATTCTCATTTATTTGACTGAAATTGTTTAATGATAATAAAAAATATCATAATGAGCTTCCGTGATCTATGATTCAGGAAATTTCTGTTAAATGACTTCTTTTTTGAATATTCTCTTTTATTTGTCTGAAACTGTTTACTAATAATAAAAATAAGGGTACTATTTTCTCTACTTGATATAGTTTCGGTCTTGGGCAATTGACCTTAAGGGAATATCTTGCTTATGTAATTTTGGTAAACCGTATAACTTTGGACCAAGAGCTACTTCGGAATGCCTTTTAGGTCATTTTTTCTCAAAATGAGATGAAATATACTAGCGACCGTACTCGTTCACTTTAAGCCTTATTTTCATATTCTTTTATTATTTATGTGGCTCGAGTTCAGAAGGACATTTGAGGTGAAGTTTTATTTTTAAGATGAGATGTAATTTTGGTAGACCGTAAAACTTTGGGCCAAGAGCTACCTCGGGATGCCTTTTAGGTTACTTTTTCTCAAAATGAGATGAAATATACTAGCGACCGTACTCGTTAACTTTAAGCCTTTTTTTCATATTCTTTTATTATTTATGTGGCTCGAGTTCAAAATGACATTTGAGGTGAAGTTTTATTTTTAAGATGAGTTTGAAAAAAATAAATAGAGTTATTAATTGAAATGATGGCAGATAGTTTGTCATTGTGCCAAAGAAGAAAGTTTTTCGGAAAAGGAAGTCAGCGTAGGGATATTAAAAAATGGGTTGTCAGCTGGGGGTTAAGTTGGAGTAAGATCCTCCCAAACCGACTCATTGTTTACTGTTAAAGCACCGAGGACAGTGAAAAATAAAATCTGTTGTTCGAAGGGGTTAATGTAATGTTTTAATTGAGTATGCTAATGGGTTATTGAATCGGCTTTTAGCTATCCATGGAAAAGTAACATTGCCTTTTAGGTTACCCTACTCCAACTTTTTCTCAGAATGACATGAAATGTGCTAGCGACTGTACCAATCATACGATATGCTTCCTCATAGACACGATAAAGTTTTCCCTATGGTACTCTATGAACATTAAATCTCGTCCAAGCTTTTACCAAGGACACTAAATCTCGTCCAGACTTTTACCAAAGACATTAAATCTCGTCCAGGCTTTTACCAAGGTCAATAAATCTCGTCCAGGCTTTTACCAAGGACATTAAATTTCGTCCAGGGTTTTACCAAAGACATTAAATCTCATCCAGGCTTTTACCAAGGACATTAAATCTCGCCCAGAATTTTACCAAGGACATTAAATTTCGTCCAGGGTTTTACCAAAGACATTAAATCTCGTCCAGGCTTTTACCAAAGATATTAAATCTCTTCCAGGCTTTTACCAAGGTCATTAAATCTCGTCCAGGCTTTTACCAAGGACATTAAATCTCGTCCAGGCTTTTATCAAGGACATTAAATCTCGTCCTTCCTTCTAAACTAGCTACAATAGCAACATTTTACCCATTATTATTAGTATTTTTAATGGTTAAAGGGCAATCCTTATCCCCAAATTGACCCAAAGAGAATGTAAAGATAAAATTGCACTCGATGCTTGCTTATAGACACTATGCAGCTGTCCCAATGGTAATGTATAACTAGTTGTCGACACCATCTAGTTTATTTTATGCATTAAATCACTAGTTTTCACATATTGGAGGGATAAACACCTAACTCTTTTTTTAAGTGAAAATGAATTATTCTAAGAAAGTGAGCTGTATTTGTCAAGGTGTCACAAATGCTACATGGTGCCTTTTAGGTTACCCTCAACCCTCCAACTTTTTCTCAAATAACATGAAATATGCTTGCGGCTTGATTTCCTTTAATAATTGGGTGTATTTATGTATATTTTTTTAAAGTAGGGTTTTAGTTTTCAGAAATATGAACATCACATTTTAAAATACATCTGATTTTATTATTAACATTTTCTTAGCTAGATTTCTTAACCTTTCGTAGGTGTGTAACTGGTTTTATTAATAATATTTGTCATAAACCTGTTTTACAAGATAGTAATCATCTTTTTCACTCCCTACATTACTTTGCGACTTTTTTGCAGGAGCCTTCTGATAATAACTTTAGCTATTAACTCGCTATTAACATTTTCTATAAAAAAAAATAAAATTATTTCAAAACTTTTTTATTTTCAAAATACAATAATATTAATGACTTTTTTTTCTCACTATTTTTACATAATGATTCAAGCCATTATCACTATTATATTCCACTGTCTCCTTTAAAAATTCTTGTAGTGTACGTATATCCGTACTCACACTATATACTTGGTCAATATTATCCCTTATATACGCGTAGAAATGAATGAAGTGAAGAGGGAAAGACAAACTCCCCTCTGTGTATGAAGGTTCACGAAATTCCAGCCAAAATGCTGGACTGTTTTCTTCCTGAAGTATAGATTAAACCAGGATTTCCAATAACTCTATTAATGTTTTCTATACAATTTAAAAAAGTAATCGTAAATTATGAACATCACAGTTTTAAAAACATCTGGTTATATTAATAAAATTGATTTTTTTTAATTGAATTTGCATTGCTCTATTCAACTTAGGATGATTATGTATCTAGATACCCCCACTGGAGGGGAAGAAAAGTTGAGGTTTTGACATTGGAGCCCTTTGGATCTGGTATATGGATGACTATAAGTATTGGTTACATTTTTGCATATTTTTTAATAAAGCTGAATTTTAATTTTCAGGAATATGAACACCACAGTTCAAAAACTTCATATTGATGAAGGATTTGAACATAGCTTCAACTTTTTATTTTTTTTTGTCTGGCATAATTTGAAGGTCCATACCTCAGACAAACTAATAGATTTCATTTTGACATTGTTCGACAATTTACTTCTTTTAAGGTTTTCTATAGTTTCAAAATGTTTTAGATTTCATATTGATGAAGAATTTAAAGACAGCGTCAACTAGCTAATTTTTGTCCGACATAGTCGAAAGGTTCATACTTCAGACAAACTAAGAGATAAACAACTCGTGCTAACAAACTATAAGGAGCGACTCGGACCATCTAGTTAAAATTTTAAGACAATTATTTTTATTCAGTATAGTAGAACGGTCCAGCAGCTATGTCATTGGGAATATTGAGCATGTCAAACCCGCAACTGTGCCAAATTTTGATTTCATATAGAAAAAAAGTCTTAAAACGTTTCAGCTATTCATTGCTATTATATTATAGTATGAGCCTTTCAGTATTCACCTTAGTATATTATAGTATGAACCTTTCGACTATGCCGGACAAAAATTGGCTAGTTGAAGCTGTGTTTAAATTTTTCATCAATATGAAATCTAAAACATTTTGAAACTAAAGAAAACCTTAAAAAGAATTAAATTGTCAAACAATGTCAAAATGAAATCTATGAGTTTGTCTGAGGTATGGACCTTTCAATTATGCCGGACAAAAAAAATATTAGTTGGAGCTATGCTCAAATTTTTCATCAATATGAAGTTTTTAAACTGTGATGTTCAAATTCCTGAAAATTAACATTCAGTTTTATTTAAAAATATGCAAAAATGTACCCAATACTTATAGTCATCCATATACCACATCCAAAGGGCTCCAATGTCATAACCTCAACTTTTCTCCCCCTCCAGTGGATATATCTAGATACATAATCATCCTAAGTTGAATAGAGCAATGCAAATTCAATTAAAAAAAATTGATGTTGTTAATAAAATCAGATGTTTTTAAAATTGTGATGTTCATAATTTACGATTAATTTTTTAAATTGTATAGAAAACATTAATAGAGTTATTGGAAATCATGGTTTAATCTATATTTCAGGAAGAAAACAGTCCAGCATTTTGGCTTGAATTTGGTGAACCTTCATACACAGAGAGCAGTTTGTCTTTCCCTCTTCACTTCATTCAATTCTACGCGTATATAAGGGATAATATTGACCAAGTAAATAGTGTGAGTATGGATATACGTACACTACAAGAACTTTTAAAGGAGACAGTGGAATATAATAGTGATAATGGCTTGAATCGTTATGTAAAAATAGTGAGAAAACACGTTATTAATATTGTTGTACTTTGAAAATAAAAAATGTTTTGAAATAATTTTTAAAAATTTTATAGAAAACGTTAATAGCGAGTTAATAGCTAAATTTATTATCAGAAGGCTCCTGCAAAAAAGTCGTAAAGTAATGCTGGGAGTGTAAAAACACACACACACACACACACACACACACACACACACACACACACACACACACACACACACACACACACACACACACACACACACACACACACACACACACACACACACACACACACACACACACACACACCACACACACACACACACACACACACACACACACACACACACACACACACACACACACCACACACACACACACACACACACACACACACACACACACACACACACACACACACACACACACACACACACACACACACCACACACACACACACACACACACACACACACACACACACACACACACACACACACACACACACACACACACACACACACACACACACACACACACACACACACACACACACACACACACACACAAACATCATCATCCTTTTCTCGGGTACAAAGGATAAAATTGATAAAATCTAAGTACCAGAGTGAATAAATACTTTATCAGCATCCTTTGTTGGATATGTCGGATAAAATTGACAAAATTTAAGTATCAGAGTGATTAAGTTCTGTATCATCATCCTTTTCTCGGGTACATAGGATAAAATTGATAAAATCTAAGTATCAGAGTGAATAAATGCTTTATCGGCATCCTTTGTCAGATATGTCGGATAAAATTGACAAAATCTAAGTGTATAGAGTGAACAAATTTTTTCTTATCGACATCTTTTACCAGATACATCGGATAAAATTGACAAAAGCTAAGTGTCAGAGTGAATAATTTTTTTTATCAACATCTTGTCTCAGATACATGGATAAAATTGACAAATTCTAAGGTGTTAGAGTGAATAAAGTATTTTTTTATCAACATCCTTTGTCAGATACATCGGATAAAATTGACAAAATCTAAGCATAAGAGTGAATAAATGCTTTATCAACATCCATTGTGGGATATGTCGGATAAAATTGACAAAATTTAAGTATCAGAGTGATTAAATTCTATATCAACATCCTTTTCTCGGATACATAGGATAAAATTGACAAAATCTAAGTGTTAGAATGAATAAATTTTTTCTTTTTATCAACATCTTTTGCCAGATAAATCGGATAAAATTGACAAAACCTAGGTGTCAGAGTGAATAAATTTTTTTATCAACATCCTTTGTCAGATAAATCGAATAAAATTGACAAAATCTAAGTATCAGAGTGATTAAATTCTATAACAACATCCTTTTCTCGGATACATAGGGTAGAATTGACAAAATATAAGTGTTAGAGTGAATAATTTTTTTTTTATCAACATCCTTTGTCAGATACATCGGATAAAATTGACAAAATCTAAGTATCAGAGTGAATAAATGTTTTATCAACATCCATTGTGGGATAGGTCGGATAAAATCGATAAAATCTAAGTATCATAGTGATTAAATTCTATATATATACTTCAACTGTCAGCTTCTGGATGATGATCGTTTTTTCACCATATTAAGGAGGTGTCTGCCAGACGCTATGGGCCCGGTTCCAAAATCCCAGTCCTTCACGTTTGTCCACAGCTCATCCCTGGCTACATCAGATATCGATCACTTTCTCGTAAATTTCCTACTTCCGACCGGGATTAAAGGCATTGTTGACTCGGAACACAATTGTAGCGATCACCTTGGGATTAGCTTAATGGTACAATTCGCCACCTACAAGCGGTGCCCCGGGCGATCATGGTTTATCAAGCGTGAATGGCAAAGGATAGATCAGTCCTTGTACAAAGATATTCTTGACTCAACTCTTGCTAAAATCAAAGTACCGTTCCACCTGCTTACTCATGGCCAAAATGAAGACAGACTAGCCCTGAACATCTTTTGCTTCGAAATTGTTCATTCGATGAAGCTTGCGGAATCTGCCGCTGTTCCAGCGGCAAAAGTGTACCCCAACACTCGTAAAAAGGGATGGGATAACCCAAATGTCAAGTTTGCCAAGAAGAGATCCAAGTTCTGGTACGAATTGTGGAAGGACTGTGACAAACCCCGCTCTGGAGTAGTTTTTCAGTGCTTTCGACAAGCCAAAAAAGAATTCCAACGTACTGTCGAGAATATGCAAGTCCAGCAAGTGGAGAAGTTGTCTTGTGATTGCAGGAGTGACCCAAACATCTTATGGAAGCGATTCCAATCTAACAGGGCCGACGCTGATGTGCAAAGTCCCATTCCCGATGAAAGTTGGGTAAACCATTACAAGGACGTGTTTGCGCCACAACCCAACGAGCTTGACTCCGTATATAAATCTGAGTTAGATAGGCAATTAATCAGCGCAAAACTCCGCCGCACTGATGTCATTGTTTCCAAATGGCATATTGAGATAATTGTGAGAAAATTGAAAAAGAACAAGTCTCCAGGGCTCGATGGGATCACTCCGAGGCACTTACAGCACGGCACAGAACGTCTAAATGAGTACTTAGCCTTACTATTCCAAATGAGCATCGAGCAGGGACTCACACCTGCCAACTTTCATGGTTGCCGCACATCCAATATTCTGAAAAAGAATCGAGATCCCTTGCTTTGTAAAAGCTACAGACAATCACAGTTTCATCGGTTATCAGCAAAGTATTTGAGAAGGTACTGTTGCCCCACATTACGTCACACGCTCTAATGGGAGACAAACAATTTGGATTCAGAAATGGGTTGTGCTGTGGACACACCCATCGGCTACTAAGAAGAATAATGAGGTCTACATCTTTAGTTAAAGAGCCACTCTTTGCCTGCAGTGTCGACATTTCCGCTGCGTTCGATTCTGTCGTCCAATCGCAGGCACTGTGGTGCCTCTTGGATTCTGGAGTCGACCCCCACATTGTCCTTTTTATCCATGACTGGTACTCCCACACGCATATTCGTCTAGCTTTGGGATGGGAAACAATCGCCGGTCACCGCAAGCAAAAGCTTTCTGAACCCATTCGGCTCTTCAAAGGAGTTCGGCAAGGATCTGCTCTAAGCCCTATCATCTTTAATTCTGCGATTTACTCTGTAACTAGATTCGTTCGTGGGACCTTCTTTTTGGAGGGCTTGGATCTAAGTTTCATTTCTTATGCAGATGACTTGCTGCTCCTAAGCAGCACGCTGAGGGGTCTACAAGAGAATCTTCGTCTTTTAGTGACCCTATACAGAAGAATAGGACTACGAGTCAACATAGAGAAAACATAATTCATCGTTTTTAGCGGCACCAACTCGACCAATTCCAATCTTGTCCCTGACGGTATCAGAATCCAGCAGTCCCAGTCCCTAAATTACCTTGGTATCACGTATGGCCAGACGCCTAGGTCAACTAGAGGCTTGTTGGCTGAATCAGTCTGTAAATCTATCCGCTCAGCATATGGAAAAGCTGTCAAATGCAAGTGGTCATTTAATCGATTTATTAAGTCAAAACTATTCAACGCCGTCGTCTCTCCTGCCATCTGGTGTATATCACCCTTGTGGGAAATGTTGTCCCTCACTGAGCGTCAAAAAATACGAACCACGTACTACAGATTTGCAAAATTTTTGCTGGGACTTCCACTAAGATTTTCTAACACGGAGATCTCATCCATATATGGAATCCTTGATCCATCAACCAAGGTGATTGATCTAGAACGGAGAGCCTCAAGACGATCCCTCAGTAAACTCTACGACTCACCGCTGACTCAACTGTTTCTGTGAATGAAATACCTGTATTTAATTTTTAGTGTTGAATATGTTTTTCTTCTTTCTTTGTTTCATTTTGTACTCCGCTTTTTTTTCTCCATTTCTCCATTGTAAGCAGGCATAAATATATATATATATATATATATATATATATATATATATATATATATATATATATATATATATATAATATATATATATATATATATATATATATATATATATATATATATATATATATATATATATATATATATAATATATATATATATATATATATATATATATATATATATATATACATATATATATATATATATATATATATATATATATATATATATATATATATATATAGATATATATATATATATATATATATATATATATATATATATATATATATATATATATATATATATATATATATATATATATACATATATATATATATATGTATATATATATATATATATATATATATATATATATATATATATAATATATATATATATATATATATATATATATATATATATATATATATATATATATATATATATATATATATATATATATATATATATATATATATATATATATATATATATATATTATATATATATATATATACGATATATATATATCGTATATATATATATATGTATATATATATATATATATATATATATATATATATATATATATATATATATATATATATATATATATATATATATATATATATATATATATATATATATATATATATATATATATATATATATGTCAACATCCTTTTCTCGGATAAATAGGATAGAATTTATGAAATCTAAGCGTTAGAGTGAATAAATTTTTTTATCAACATCTTTTGCCAGATACATAGGATAAAATTGACAAAATCAAAGTGTCAGTGTGATAATTTTTTTTATCAACATCCTTTGTCAGATACATCTGATAGAATTGACAAAATCTAACTATAAGAGTGAATTAATGTTGTATCAACATCCTTTCTCGGATATTTCAGATAAAATTAACAAAATCTAAGTATCAGAGTGATTAAATTCTATATCAACATCCTTTTCTCGGGTACATAGGATAAGATTAACAAAATCTAAGTGTCAGAGTGAATAAATTTTTTTTATCAAGATCTTTTGTCATACATCGAATAAAATTGACAAATTCTAAGTATCAGTGTGAATAAATGCCTTATAAACATCCATTGTAGGATATGTCGGATAAAATCGACAAAATATATGTATCAGAGTGATTAAATTCTGTATCAACATCCATTTCCCGGGTACATAGGATAAGATTAACAAAATCTAAGTGTCAGAGTGAATAAATTTTTTTTATCAAGATCTTTTGTCATACATCGAATAAAATTGACAAAATCTAAATGTCAGAGTGAATAATTTTTTTTATCAACATCTTTTGCCAGATACATCGGATAAAATTGAAAAACTCTAAGTGTCAGAGTGAATAAATGCTTTATCAACATCCTTTGTCGGATATGTTGGATAAAATTGACAAAATCTAAGTATCAGAGTGATTAAATTCTATATCAATATCCTTGTCTCGGATACATAGGATAAAATTTACGAAATCTAAGTGTTAGAGTGAATAATTTTTTTTATCAACATCTTTTGCCAGATACATAGGATAGAATTGACAAAATCTAAGTATCAGAGTGAATAAATGCTGTATCAACATCCTTTCTCGGATATTTCGGACAAAATTAACAAAATCTAAGTATCAGAGTGATTAGATTCTATATCAACATCCTTTTCTCGGATACATAGGATAAAATTAACAAAATCTAAGCTTTAGAGTGAATAAATGTTTTTTTATCATCATCTTTTGCCAGATTCATCAGATAAAATTGACAAAATGTAAGTGTCCGAGTGAATAATTTTATATCAACATCCTTTCTCTGATACATCGGATAAAATTGGCAAATTCTAAGTATCAGTTTGAATAAATGCTTTATAAACATCCATTGTGGGATATGTCGGATAAAATCGACAAAATATATGTATCAGAGTGATTAAATTCTGTATCAACATCCATTTCCCGGGTACATAAAATAAGATTAACAAAATTTAAGTGTCAGAGTGAATAAATTTTTTTATCAACATCTTTTGTCAGATACACCGAATAAAATTGACAAAATCTAAGTGTCAGAGTGAATAAATTTTTTATCCACATCTTTTGCCAGATACATCGAATAAAATTGAAAAACTCTAAGTATCTGAGTGAATAAATGCTTTATCAACATCCTTTGTCGGATATGTTGGATAAAATTGCAATGTCATATGGATTTGGTTACGGCCATAGGAATCACCTTGCTATTTGCTTATGGCCATAGGAAACAAAGAAGCGTATCAAATCGATCGAGCAGTATCACGGCCATCCCCTAGGGCACTTTTCACCTTTCAAAGAGAGTGCGTATCTCCTTGCAATGTCGTATGGATTCTATGGAAACTCTACACCTTTTCAAAGAGAGTAATTAGTCCCTCGAATATAGGTATTACTTGTATGGAAGCTCTACACCTTTTTGAAGAGAGTAGGTAGACCTTCCCGTATAGGTAATACTTTGGGTCCATTACGTTCCTTGCCATGCTATTTGGGTCCTTTACGTTCCTTAACACCTTTCCAGGGCAGATGTCAAGGCTATCCCCTTGGGCACTCTTGAGGCTGAACGAACTTCATAATCTCGCATGTAGATAATACTTTGCTGGGACTATGTTCCTTGACACCTATCCAAGACTCTTTTGAGGCCAACAAACTCTTTGAAGGCCAGGCAGCGGTAGAACTCTGTGACCTCTACCAAAGGCCGGATGTTAATGAATGTCATTGCTTTGACTGGTGCAAGGGCCTTTACCTGAGGATGGGTGCAGTCGATTTCTTTGGCCATGAGTTTGGATATGCGTTTTTGAGGAGCAATGAACTCTGAACAAACCCGGACAATTGTGAAACAGATTGCATAATGATCTAAGATGTTCGCTAAAGATTTTCTGGTGATTTCAGAAATTTTAACTGGTGTAGTCTTGATGTCCCAAAGGCATTCTTGTAAACTCTTACAGATTTCTCTGGTTTTGAGCGTTAGTTGCGCAATGATATAGTCCTATAGAATTGTTTTTTTTGGAACAAGTCGATGCTAAAAAATTGTTTATAGAATGGAATCAGTAGTACGCTATAAATAAGTCTGACCGTGCCTACTGAAATCATGACTTATCTGCATGGTGTAGGAATCGAATGCGAGACCTGGGATTTTCTACGAAACCTTAGCCATGTGAACCAACATGTCAATGATATTATTATTTTCTTAGAAATACATTCTAAGCAATAGGTTTCATGCATTTGATATGCCATTAAATTGTATCTGTTTGTATATCATGTATCATTTTTAGTTTTAACCCCCTCCCTACGAGTTGTTCTTGAACCTTTTAACTAAATTCACGAAATATTTTTGAACCCTGGACCTTCAGGGGATGGTAAAGAGCAATATCAAAACTAAACAGTACGTAAACACCGCCTTTGAATGGTTTGCGAGCTTAACCCTTGAGGCGAATCTTACTTATTTTTAATTTTGTACATTTAATTTTTTTTTAACACAAATTTTATCACATTTTTTGCGTGTCTTAAAATGACATCAAATATACTTAAACGAAAAAAAAAATCACTATCAATATTTCCAAATACAAAATGAGAATGATATAAATATGTTAGTAATGACTTTTACTATTAGAAAAATAGTGGACTTGGGAATGGACTTGGGAAATTATTCAACTTTTTTACATAGTTTTTTTTCATCTTTTTTACGTTCCGCTTCTGTTCTGAATTTTAAAACAAGAAAAAAAGTTCAACTTATCTTCTGGGTATTTCCATGGAAGTGAAAAATGCTAAGGTGAAAAAAAAGTCTAAGCTAAAAACTAAATTTCACAAAGAAAGTCATGAATTTTGAAAAAATCAGCAGAACGTAACAGTGACAAGGTAAACTTTGACGCAACACTATAAAAATATTCCAAGTGTTACATCTCAATGGAAAAATTCAAAAATAACTTTGAATCATCAACATAATGTAACAGTGACAAGGTAAACCACGACACAACACTACAAAAATATTCCGAGTCTTACATTACAGCGAAAAAATTCCAAAATGAACTTTGAAACATTAACAGAATGTAAAAGGGACAAGATAAGTCACGACACAACACTAGAAAAATATTCCAAGTCTTACATTACAAAAAAAAATCCAAAATGAATTTGGAAACATCAACAGAATGTAACAGTGACAAAGTAAACCACCACAAAACACTACAAAAATATCCCAAGTCTTAGATTTCAAGCAAAAATTCCAAAAAGAACTTTGAAAAATTAACAGAATGTGACAGTGACAAAGTAAATCCCGACACGACACTACAAAAATAGTTCAAATCTTACATTTCAAGGAAAAACTTTCAAAATGAACTTTGAAACATCAATAGAATGTAACAATGATAAGGTAAACCACGACATAAGGCTAAAAAAATATTCTAAGTCTTACATTTCGACAAAAAAAATCCAAAATGAACTCTGAAACATCAACAGAATATAGAAGTGACAAGGTAAGCCACGAAAAAACACCACAAAAATATTCCAAGTCTTACATTTCAATGAAAAAGTTCCAAAATGAACTTTGAAACATCAACAAGATGTGACAGTGACAAGGTAAACCACGACACAACACTACAAAAATATTCCAAGTCTTTCATTAGAACGAAAAAAATTGAAAATGAACTTTGAAACATCAACAGAATGTAACAGTGACAAGGTAAATCACAACACAACACTATAAAAATATTCCAAGTCTTACTTTTCAACGAAAAAAAACAACAAAATAAACTTTTAAACATCAACAGACTGTAACAGTGACAAGGTAAACCGAGACACAACACTACAAAAATATTCCAAGTCTTTCATTAGAACGAAAAAAATTGAAAATGAACTTTGAAACATCAACAGAATGTAACAGTGACAAGGTAAATCACAACACAACACTACAAAAATACTCCAAGTCATACATTAAAAGGAAAAGATTCCAATGAACTTGGAAAGATCAACAGAATGTAACAGTGATAATTTAAGCGACGACACAACACTACAAAAATATTCCAAGTCTTAAATTACAAAGAAAAATTTCCAAAATGAACTTTGAAACATCAACAGAATTTAACAGTGACAAGATAAAACCACGACACAACACTACAAAAATATTTCAAATCTTACATTTCAAGGAAACAAAATTCCAAAATGAACTTTGAAACATCAATAGAATGTACCAGTGATAAGGTAAACCACGAAATAATACTACAAAAATATTCCAAGTCTTACATTTCAACAAACAAAAAATCCAAAATGAACTCTGAAACATCAACAGAATATATCAGTGACAAGCTAAACCACGAAACAACACTACAAAAATATTCCAAGTCTTAAATTACAACGAAAAAATTCCAAAATGAAGTTCGAAACATCAACAGAATTTAACATTGACACGGTAAACCACAACACAACAATACAAAAATATTCTAGGTCTTATATTTCAATGAAAAAATGCCAAAATGAACTTTGAAACATCAATAGAATGTGACAGTGACAAGGTAAACCACGACTCAAACTACAAAAAAATATTCCGATTTTTACATTTCAACGAATAAATTCCAAAACGAACTTTGAAACATAATCAGAATGTAACAGTGGCAAGGTAAGCCACGAAACAACACTACAACAATGATGTAGCCCTAAGAAAGAGAGATGAACAGGATTCTTTTTAGAGTTAGAGACATATTAATGGGGAATTTATCAAAATTCAGTCAGACACAGACACTAGTCCCAGGCTCACAAAAATAGATGGAACATAATAGACACATTGAAACATGTCCTTTTGTTCAAGGAGTTGATGTTGGAAGCATTCCAGTGAAACCTTCTCCTTTAACTGGAGGCTATGGCATTTGTGAGCGATACATGGGATCAAGAAGCTATAGTCAAAACCATAGTGATCTTCGTCCGCAACCACCAGAATATAACTCCTCTTAAACGAGAGGATGTTAGACTAAGGATTTTTAATGGAAGGTGGTCAAAGGATTTCATCGATGCCAAAGAACTTGTAAAAGCTGTATTCTTTTTTGTTCACCATAGTGACCAGGTTCAGTGGGCTTTTTTGTGCATGTGTGGTTAGAAAATGGGATAAGGGTAATTTTCCTATATATGAACGCAGAAGGCACTTTGAAACATTTTCTTTTGTTCAAGGAGTTGGTGGGGGAAACATTCCAGTGAAACCTCTTGCTTTAACTGGAGGCTATGACATTTGTGAGCGATACATGGGATCAAGAAGTTATAGTCAAAACCATATTGATGTTCATCTGCAACCACCAGGATACACCTCACAACCTTTACTATTGCAAGAAAAATATACTGGTCTTAAACGAGAGGATGTTAGACTAAGGATGTTTAATGGAAGTTGGTAAAAGGATTTCATCAATACCACAGAACTTGTAAAAGCTGGATTCTTTTTTGTTGACCTTAATGACCAGGTTAAGTGTGCTTTTTGTGCATGGGAACCGGAAAAAGGTTGATTTTCCTATAGATGAACACAGAAGGCACTTTGAAACATGTTCTTTTGTTCAAGGAGTTGATGAAGGAAACATTCCAGTGAAGCCTTTTGCTTTAACTGGGGGCTATGACATTTGTGAGCGATGCATGGGGCCAAGAAGCTATAGTCAAAACTAGATTAATATCCGTTTGCAATTACCAAGATATACCTCCAAACCATTACTGTCAAAAGAAGAACGTACAACACTTAAATGAGAGGATGTTAGACTAAGAACGTTTTTATTCAAAGATATTAATAAGGTTTAATATTCTATGCCTCATTATTGGAATAAAAAATGTTCCTTTACATCATGTTGTTGTTTCGTTTATTTGTTAGGGGCACACTTTTTTAAACAATGGAACGCATTTTTTTCTTAACGTCATTACACTGATATTTTTAAATAAGAAATGAACTTTGGAATGTGTCTACTGGTCATTTTTTTTTTATTCAAGTAGAACAGAATATTTTATGTGCTAGTTTGTTTGTAATCAGCAGTATGAGAGTCAAATCAAAATGAATAAAGCAGAAAAAAAAATTAAAAAAATCCTTGTGAAGTCTTGCTATTTTGGATTTTTTTTCAAAGCGGAGACACATGAGTCTGAATAACTGAAGTTTCAAATATTTTATTCGGTCACAATGAGAATCGGTTCAAAATGAATAAAGCGGGGCAAAAAACCTCTATATCCTGTCTACATGTCGAAACTGTTACCTGTGTAAAAATAATGTTGTAATAGACAATGAAATCGAAAGTAAAATAAAAATGGCATTCAATATAATATCGCCCAGAAAATTAAAGACAATTCAACTAAAAGCAAAGCACCAGTGAGCGTTAAGAGTCAAGATAAAACAAGATGTATTATTTTTGGAACGGATTCAAAGCATTCAAATTTTTTATTATGATATCAATAACATGTAGTATTCTACGTGCCATTATTCCAATAAAAATATTTCAGAGAATTACTTTGCTATGTTTCCAATATTTTTAGGGATACGCCAGCAACTCCATCATTTAAAATATCTATTCAAAAGTCAGAGATGTAAGAGGAATTTTCAGACAGAGAGACACTACTACCGGGCGCACTTCAAATATTTTATTTTTTACTAAACCAAGTTTTGCCATCTATTGCAATTAAGGTAAATGGCAGCACGACTGATTTTACCGTTCACCCAGGTACCTGCAGCCAACCTACAATACCATCCCTTTTTTCAAAAAACTGCATTCACAATAGGTTCAATTAGGTTCACTGGTGCGCCACGCTAAGTGACCCTAACTGAACCTAACTAAACCTAAACACTATTTTTACACAGGTAACAGTTTCGACATGTAGAAAGGATCTAGAGGTTTTTTTGTCCCGCTTTATTTATTTTGAAATGATTCTCACTGTGACCTAATAAAATATTTGAAACTTCAGTTATTCAGACTCATTTGTCTTTGCTTTAAAAAAATCCAAAGTAGCAAGATTTCACAAGGTTTTTTTTTTAACTTTTTCCTGCTTTATTCATTTTTAATTGACTCTCATAATGCTGATTACAAACAAACTAGCACACACAAAATATTCTGTTCTACTTGAATAAGAAAATAATGACCAGTATACACTTTCCAAAGTTCATTTCTTATTTCAACAATATCAATGTAATGACGTTAAGAAAAAATGCGTTCCATTGTCTAAGAAACTCTGCCCCGAACAAATAAACGAAACAACAACATGATGTAAAGGAACATTTTTTATTCCAATAATGAGACATAGAATATTACAACTTATTAATATCTTTGAATAAAAACTTTCTTAGTCTAACCTCCTCTCATTTAAGAGCTGTACTCACAAATGTCATAGCCTCCAGTTAAAGGAGAAGGTTTCACTGGAATGTTTCTAACATCAACTCCTTGAACAAAAGGACATGTTTAAAAGTGTCTGTTATGTTCCATCTATTTTAGACTCTATTACACAACTTGTGAGCCTGGCAGTAGTGTCAGTGTCTGACTGAATTTTGATAAATTCCCCCTTAATATGTCTCTAACTCTAAAAAGAATCCTGTTCATCTCTCTTTCTTAGGGCTATATCATTGTTGTAGTGTTGGGTTGTGGCTTACCTTGTCTTTGTAACATTCTGTTGATGTTTCAAAGTTTATTTGAAATTTATTCGTTGAATTGTATGATGTTTCAAAGTTTCTTTTGGAATTTTTTCGTTGACATGTAAGACTTTGAATATCTTTGTAGTGTTTTGTGGTGTTTTACCTTTTCACTGTTACATTCTGAGTATGTTTCAAAGTTCGTTTTGGAATTTATTCGTTGAAATGTAAGAATCGAAATTTTTTGTTGTGTTGTGTCGTGGTTTACAACTGTTACATTCTATTGATGTTTCAAAGTTCATTTTGGAATTTTGTCGTTGAAATGTAAAACTTAGAATATTTTTGTAGTGCCCTGTCGTGGTTTACCTTGACACTGTTGCATTATGTTGATGTTTCAAATTTAATTTTGGAATTTTTCCATTGAAATGTGAGACTTATAATATTTTTCTATTGTTGTGTCGTGGTTTACCCTGTCAATGTTAATTCTGTTGGTGTTTCAAAGTTCATTTTAGAATTTTTTCGTTGTAATTTAAGACTTGGAATATTTTTGTAGTGTTGTGTCGTGGTTAACCTTGTCATTGTTACATTGAAATGTAAGACTTGGAATATTTTTGTACTGTTCTGTCGTTGTTTACCTTGTCACTGTTGCGTTCTGTTGATGTTTCAAAGTTTATTTCGAAATTTTTCGTTGAAATGTAAGACTTGGAATATTTTGTAGTTTTGTTTCGTGGTTTACCTTGTCAAGGTTTCATTATGTTGATATTTCAAAGTTCATTTTGGAATTATTTCGTTGAAATGTAAGACTTGGAATATTTTTGTAGTGTTGTTTCGTGATTTACCTTGTCAAGGTTTCATTATGTTGATATTTCAAAGTTCATTTTGGAATTATTTCGTTGAAATGTAAGACTTGGAATATTTTTGTAGCGTTGTGTCGTGATTTACCTTGTCACTTTTACATTTTTACCTTATCTCTGTTACATTCTATTGATATTTTAAAGTTCATTTCGGAATTTTTTCGTTGAAATGTAAGACTTGGAATTTTTTGTAGTATTGTTTCGTGATTTATCTTGTCGCTGTTATATTCTGTTGATGTTTCAAAGTTCATTTTGGAATTTTTTTTTGTTGAAATGTAAGACTTGGAATATTTTGTAGCATTATGTCGTGGTTTACCTTATTATTGGTACATTCTATTGATGTTTCAAAGTTCATTTTGGAATTTTTTTGTTGAAATGTAAGAATTGGAATATTTTTATAGCGTTATGTCGTGATTTACCTTGTCACTGTTACATTCTGTTGATGTTTTCAAGTTCATTTTGGAATTATATTGTTGTAATGTAAGACTTAGAATATTTTTGTGGTGTCGTGTCGGGGTTTACCTTGTCACTGTTACATTCTGTTGATTTTTCAAAGTTCATTTTGGAATTTTTGGTTGAAATCTAAGACTTGGGATATTTTCTTTGTGTTGTGTCGTTGTTTACCTTTTCACTGTTACATTCTGTTGATATTTCTAAGTTCATTTTGGAAT
Organism: Artemia sinica; assembly: GCA_027921565.1. Lineage (NCBI taxonomy): Eukaryota > Metazoa > Arthropoda > Branchiopoda > Anostraca > Artemiidae > Artemia > Artemia sinica. Next base: position 111,385 of record JAPEVW010000352.1, read on the forward strand.
GTTTCTTTTTAATGTAAGACTTGGAATATTTTTGTAGTCTTGTGTCTTGGCTTACCTTGTCACTGTTACATTCTGTTGATGTTTCAAAGTTCATTTTGAAATTTATTCATTGAATTAAAAGACTTGGAATATTTTTTTTAGTGTTGTGTCGTTGTTTACCTTGTCACTGTTACAGTCTGTTGATGTTTCAAAGTTCATTTTTTATTTTTTTTTCGCTGAAATGTAAGACTTGGAATATTTTAGTGTTGTGTTGTGATTTACCTTGTCACTCTTACATTCTGTTGATGTTTAAAAGTTCATTTTCAAATTTTTTCGTTATAATGTAAGACTTTGAATATTTTTGTAGTGTTGCTTCGTGATTTACCTTGTCACTGTTACATTCTATTGATGTTTCAGAGTTCATTTTGGAATTTTTTTTGTTGAAATGAAAGACTTGGAATATTTTTGTAGTATTATGTCGTGGTTTACCTTATCACTGTTGCATTCTATTGATGTTTCAAAGGTCATTTTGGAAATTTTTCCTTGAAATTTAAGAAATGAAATATTTTTGTAGTGTCGTGTCGGGGTTTACCTTGTCACTGCCTAATTCTGTTAATTTTTCAAAGTTCATTTTGAAATTTTTGGTTGAAATCTAAGACTTGGGATATTTTTGTAGTGTTGTGTGGTGGTTTACCTTGTCACTGTTGCATTAAGTTGATGTTTCAAAGTTCATTTTGGAATTTTTCCATTGAGATGTAAGACTTGGAATATTTTTATAGTTTTACGTCGAGGTTTACTTTGTCACTGTTACATTCTGTTGATTTTTCAAAATTCTTGACGTTTTTGTGACATTTGATTTTTAGCTTAGACGTTTTTTTTACCTTAGCATTTTTTCACTTCCATGGAAGAGAAGTATAACTTTTTTTTTTCTTTTAAAATTCAGAACAGAAGTGGAACTTAAAAAAGATGAAAAAACTATGTTAAAAAAAATTGATAAGTCCAAATAATTCTAAGTCAGAAAAAAGTGCTACTACAAACACTATTTTTCTAATAGTAAAAGTCATTACTAACATTTATATCATTCTCATTTTGTATTTTAAAAATATTGATAGTGATTTTTTTCGTTTAAGTATATTTAATGTCATTTTCGACAAGGTGAAAAATTTTTCTGTTAAAAAAAATTAAATATACAGAATTAAGAATAAGTAAGATTCGCCTCAAGGGCTAAGCTCGCAAGCCATTCAAAAGCAGTGTTTACGCACTTTTTAGTTTTGATATTGTTCTTTACTATCCCCTGAAGGTCCAGGGTACAAAAATATTTCGCGAATTGAATTAAAAGGTTCGAGAACAACTCGTAGGGGGGGGGGGTAAAAACCAAAGATGATACTTGATATACAGATAGATAGAATTAATGGCATGGCAAATGCATTAAACCTATTGCTTAGAATATATTTCCAAGAAAATGATAATATCATTGACATGTTGGTTCACATGGCTAAGGCATCGTAGGAAATCTCAGGTCTCACATTCGATTCCTACAGCATGCAAATAATTCATGATTTCAGTAGGTACGGTCAGACTTATTTATAGCTTACTACTGATTTCATTTAAATGTTAATTCATAAGGTGATATGCAAGGTTTCTGTCAATATATTTCTATAAACTATTTTCTAGCATCGACTTGTTCAAAAAAATAATTTAATAGGACTATATCATTGCGCAACTAATACTCAAAACCAGAGAAATTTGCAAGAGTTCACAAGAGTGCCTTAGGGACATCAAGACTACACCAGTCAAATATTTCTGAAATCATCAGAAAATCTTTAGCGAACATCTTAGTGCATTATGCAATCTGTTTCACAATTGTCCGGGTTTGTTCAGAGTTCATTGCTCCTCAAAAGCACATATCCAAACTCATGGCCAAAGAAATCGACTGCACCCATCCTCAGGTAAAGGCCATTGCACCAGTCAAGGCAATGACACTCTCTAACATCGGGCCTTTGGTAGAGGTCACAGATTTCTACCGATGCCTGGCCTTCAAAGAGTTTGTTAGCCTCAAAAGTGTCTTGGAAAGGTGTCAAGGAACATAGTCCCAGCAAAGTATTATCTATATGCGTGATTATGAAGTTCGTTCGGCCTTAAGAGTACCCAAGGGGATAGCCTTGACATCTGCCCTGGAAAGGTGCCTAGGAACGTAAAGGACCCAACTAGCATGGCAAGGAACGTAATGGACCCAAAGTATTACCTATATGCGAGGGACTACTTACTCTCTTCAAAAAGGTGTAGAACTTCCATAGAAGTATTACCTATATGCGAGGGGCTAGTTACTCTCTTTGAAAAGGTGTAGAGCTTCCATAGAATCCATACGACATTGCGAGGGGACACTCACTGTATTTGAAAGGTGAAAAGTGCCCTAGGGGATTGCCTTGATAAAGCTCATTCAACTTCATACGCTTCAGTGGTTCCCATGGCCATAAGCAAATAGCAAGGTGATTTCTATGGCCATGAGCTAATTCATAAGACATTGCGAAGGGATTCTCACTCTCTTTGAAAGGTGAAAATCGCCCTAGGGGATGGCCTTGATAAAGCTCATTCAACTTGATTAGCTTCAGTGGTTCCTATGGCCATAAGCAAATAGCAAGTGGATTCCTATGACCATAAGCAAATTCATAAGACATTGCGAAGGGATGTTTTGTAAGGTGAAAAGTGCCCTAGGGGATGGCCTTGATACTGCTCAATCAATTTGATACGCTTCTTTGGTTCCTATGGCCATAAGCAAATAGCAAGGTGATTCCTATGGCCGTAACCATATCTCTAAGACATTGTGAGGGGATACTCACTCTCTTTGAAAGGTGAAAAGTGCCCTAGGGGATGGTCTTGATAAAGCTTATTTAACTTGATACGCTTCAGTGGTTCCTATGGCCATAAGCAAATAGCAAGGTGATTCCTTTGGCCACAAGCAAATTCATAAGACATTGCGAAGGGATGTTCACTCTCTTGAAAGGTGAAAATTGCCCTAGGGGATGGCCTTGATGAAGCTCATTCAACTTTATTAGCTTCAGTGGTTCCTATGGCCATAAGCAAATAGCAAGGGGATTCCTATGGCCATAAGAAAATTCATTATAAGCATTCTACTCACGGTTTCACCCATAGGGCCTTTTCCTTCATTCCCCATCTCCGAAAGTCCACAAAGGTCCAGTATTTTCTTGACCTGATTTGACCATGAATCACGTAGCCCGTCCTTCAAGCTCTCCAAATAGGCTGACTTAAGAAGCCGAACTCTAGGTAGCCTAATTATCTTCTCCCAGAATTTTACCATTCTAACCAATCTAACACTCCTTAAAGAGAAAAGCCCCAAATCTCCTTTCAGTACCACTGAACTAAATGAATCCTTCAAGCCTAAAATTCTTTTAGAATGTATTAGCTGAACTACTTTAGCTTAGGTGCTTTAGCAAAACCCCAAACCACAGAGCCCCAATGTAGACTAGAAGCTACTTTTTTCTGGGAAACTCTTTTCTGGATCCTCATGTCAGCTAGCTGATTTAATTACTTCTCAAAGGCATATTTAATAGCCTATTACTCCTTAAATTACAATCTTCTACAGTAGAGATGAATATTGACATTTGAACGGGAGTCCATATATGGGCAATGACCCACGAACGGGAGTGGCGCCACATGCTCAGTGAATACAACCAGGACATGATGATTGACCTCCAATGCATTTACCCTGAATTTATGTAACAGGATGATGTCGAAATCAAAGTATTGTGTTATCAGTGATGGCACAATTCCACATTGAGATATTGCTTATATTGCTCTCGTTTCGAGGCTAAAATAACAGTACGTTTCATAGCGTGGTTCTCGACTGAGTTCCTTATAATACACAAGTACCATTTAATCTGCGTTGTCAATATAAAATATGCTTTAACATTCTAGTATACTAAAAAATTTGAAATTAATAGACTCATCAAGATGACCTAGCTTTACTACTCGAGTGTGTTCTGTATAATACACAAGTACCATCGAGCAGTGTTGTCAATATAAAATATGCAATAAAAGATACCTCACCCTCCAAGGGTCACCTCTCCCAACCTCCTAGGGACCCCACCCTTCCAACTTTTTTTTACACCCCCAATTTTCATTATAGAGCCGCCATTAAGAGTTAAAAATGTGTAAGAAAAAAGTTAACAGAACGTCATTTCTGACCTAATCTTTCGTGACTTAGACAAGCAGATGCTTTGAACATCTAATTCTGTTAATTTTTACCTCACATTGTCAAATATGTCATTTAGAATGTTATCATTTTTTTTAAAGTCTCCCCGTGGCCTAAAATGTATCCTCATTATGACTGTTCTATTTACTAACCTTAGATACTTCAGCTATTCATTCAAATATCCAGCAATAAAATCACTATTAAAAGAAGTTATCATCACTATAAAAATTAAGACACAACGAAAACATCTATTTTCAAAGCACATTTTCAAAATTAAGACACAACGAAAATATCTATTTTCAAAGCACATTTTTGACCAATCTGCTAAATTAAATGGCTAGAAACAGTTTGAAGACGTTCGTGAAACGTTGAAATAGTTCTGTGTTCCATAATGACTCTAATAAAATTTGGTTCATCTGTGATGTAAGAATCAGAGCAATTTCTTTGAATATTCTCATTTATTTGACTGAAATTGTTTAATGATAATAAAAAATATCATAATGAGCTTCCGTGATCTATGATTCAGGAAATTTCTGTTAAATGACTTCTTTTTTGAATATTCTCTTTTATTTGTCTGAAACTGTTTACTAATAATAAAAATAAGGGTACTATTTTCTCTACTTGATATAGTTTCGGTCTTGGGCAATTGACCTTAAGGGAATATCTTGCTTATGTAATTTTGGTAAACCGTATAACTTTGGACCAAGAGCTACTTCGGAATGCCTTTTAGGTCATTTTTTCTCAAAATGACATGAAATATACTAGCGACTGTACTCGTTCACTTTAAGCCTTATTTTCATATTCTTTTATTATTTATGTGGCTCGAGTTCAGAAGGACATTTGAGGTGAAGTTTTATTTTTAAGATGAGATGTAATTTTGGTAGACCGTAAAACTTTGGGCCAAGAGCTACCTCGGGATGCCTTTTAGGTTACTTTTTCTCAAAATGACATGAAATATACTAGCGACCGTACTCGTTAACTTTAAGCCTTTTTTCATATTCTTTTATTATTTATGTGGCTCGAGTTCAAAATGACATTTGAGGTGAAGTTTTATTTTTAAGATGAGTTTGAAAAAAATAAATAGAGTTGTTAATTGAAATGATGGCAGATAGTTTGTCATTGTGCCAAAGAAGAAAGTTTATCGGAAAAGGAAGTCAGCGTAGGGATATTAAAAAATGGGTTGTCAGCTGGGGTTAAGTTGGAGTAAGATCCTCCCAAACCGACTCATTGTTTACTGTTAAAGCACCGAGGACAGTGAAAAATAAAATCTGTTGTTCGAAGGGGTTAATGTAATGTTTTAATTGAGTATGCTAATGGCTTATTGAATCGGCTTTTAGCTATCCATGGAAAAGTAACATTGCCTTTTAGGTTACCCTACTCCAACTTTTTCTCAGAATGACATGAAATGTGCTAGCGACTGTACCAATCATACGATATGCTTCCTCATAGACACGATACAGTTTTCCCTGTGGTACTCTATGAACATTAAATCTCGTCCAAGCTTTTACCAAGGACACTAAATCTCGTCAAGACTTTTACCAAAGACATTAAATCTCGTCCAGGCTTTTACCAAGGTCAATAAATCTCGTCCATGCTTTTACCAAGGACATTAAATCTCGTCCAGACTTTTACCAAAGACATTAAATCTCATCCAGGCTTTTACCAAGGACATTAAATCTCGCCCAGACTTTTACCTAGGACATTAAATTTCGTCCAGGGTTTTACCAAAGACATTAAGTCTCGCCCAGGCTTTTACCAAAGATATTAAATCTCTTCCAGGCTTTTATAAAGGTCATTAAATCTCGTCCAGGCTTTTATCAAGGACATTAAATCTCGTCCCTCCTTCTAAAATAGCTACAATAGCAACATTTTACCCATTATTATTAGTATTTTTAATGGTTATCCTTATCCCCAATTGACCCAAAGAGAATGTAAAGATAAAATTGCACTCGATGCTTGCTCATAGACACTATGCAGCTGTCCCAATGGTAATGTATAACTAGTTGTCGACACTATCTAGTTTATTTTATGCATTAAATCACTAGTTTTCACATATTGGAGGGATAAACACCTAACTCTTTTTTTAAGTGAAAATGAATTATTCTAAGAAAGTGAGCTGTATTTGTTAAGGTGTCAGAAATGCTGCATGGTGCCTTTTAGGTTACCCTCCACCCTCCAACTTTTTCTCAAATAACATGAAATATGCTTGCGGCTTGATTTCCTTTAATAATTGGGTGTATTTATGTATTTTTTTTTTAAAGTAGGGTTTTAGTTTTCAGAAATATGAACATCACATTTTAAAATACATCTGATTTTATTATTAACATTTTCTTAGCTAGGTTTCTTAACCTTTCGTAGGTGTGTATATGGTTTTATTAATAATATTTGTCATAAACCTGTTTTACAAGATATTAATCATCTTTTTCACTCCCTACATTACTTTGCGACTTTTTTGCAGGAGCCTTCTGATAATAACTTTAGCTATTAACTCGCTATTAACATTTTCTATAAAAAAATTAAAATTATTTCAAAACTTTTTTTATTTTCAAAATACAATAATAATAATAACTTTTTTCTCACTATTTTTACATAATGATTCAAGCCATTATCACTATTATATTCCACTGTCTCCTTTAAAAATTCTTGTAGTGTACGTATATCCATACTCACACTATATACTTGGTCAATATTATCCCTTATATACGCGTAGAATTGAATGAAGTGAAGAGGGAAAGAAAAACTCCCCTCTGTGTATGAAGGTTCACGAAATTTCAGCCAAAATGCTGGACTGTTTTCTTCCTGAAGTATAGATTAAACCAGGATTTCCAATAACTCTATTAATGTTTTCTATACAATTTAAAAAAGTAATCGTAAATTATGAACATCACAGTTTTAAAAACATCTGATTATATTAATAAAATTGATTTTTTTTAATTGAATTTGCATTGCTCTATTCAACTTAGGATGATTATGTATCTAGATACCCCCACTGGAGGGGAAGAAAAGTTGAGGTTTTGACATTGGAGCCCTTTGGATCTGGTATATGGATGACTATAAGTATTGGTTACATTTTTGCATATTTTTTAATAAAGCTGAATTTTAATTTTCAGGAATATGAAAACCACAGTTCAAAAACTTTATATTGATGAAGAATTTGAACATAGCTTAAACTTTTTATTTTTTTTTGTCTGGCATAATTTGAAGGTCCATACCTCAGACAAACTAATAGATTTCATTTTGACATTGTTCGACAATTTACTTCTTTTTAAGGTTTTATTTAGTTTCAAAATGTTTTACATTTCATATTGATAAAGAATTTAAACACAGCTTCAACTAGCTAATTTTTGTCCGACATAGTCGAAAGGTTCATACTTCAGACAAACTAAGAGATAAACAACTCGTGCTAACAAACTATAAAGAACGAATCGAACCATCTAGTTAAACCCGCAACTATGCCAAAGTTTGATTATTTTTATTGTTTTTTTTTATTATTACAATGATTTTTATTCAGTATAGCAGAACGGTCCAGCAACTATGTTATTGAGAATATTGAGCATGTCAAACCCACAACTATGCCAAATTTTGATTTCATATAGAAAAAAAAGAGATATAAAATATTTTTCATGAAAATAACTATGTTAATAAAAAAAAACGAACAGAAATTCATCTAAAAAAAGCTTCTGGAACTTTAAATCAATAGCTTCTTAAATTGAAATATCTGAACTTTGGTTGACAATTTACTTCTATTTAAGGTTTTCTTTAGTTTCGAAATGTTTTCAATTTTTCGATTTCATATTGATGAAGAATTTGAACATAGCTTCAACTAGTTATTTTTTTTGTCCGATATAATTGAAAGGTCCATACCTCAGACAAACTAATAGATTCCATTTTGACATTGTTCGACAATTTACTTCTTTTTAAGGTTTTCTTTAGTTTCAAAATGTTTTAGATTTCATATTGATGAAGAATTTAAAGACAGCGTCAACTAGCTAATTTTTGTCCGACATAGTCGAAAGGTTCAGACTTCAGACAAACTAAGAGATAAACAACTCGTGCTAACAAACTATAAGGAGTGACTCGGACCATCTAGTTAAAATTTTAAGACAATTATTTTTATTCAGTATAGTAGAACGGTCCAGCAGCTATGTCATTGGGAATATTGAGCATGTCAAACCCGCAACTATGCCAAATTTTGATTTCATATAGAAAAAAAGTCTTAAAACGTTTGAGCTATTCATTGCTATTATATTATAGTATGAACCTTTCAGTATGCACCTTAGTATATTATAGTATGAACCTTTCGACTATGGCGGACAAAAATTGGCTAGTTGAAGCTGTGTTTAAATTTTTCATCAATATAAAATCTAAAACATTTTGAAACTAAAGAAAACCTTAAAAAGAATTAAATTGTCAAACAATGTCAAAATGAAATCTATGAGTTTGTCTGAGGTATGGACCTTTCAATTATGCCGGACAAAAAAATATTAGTTGGAGCTATGCTCAAATTTTTCATCAATATGAAGTTTTTAAACTGTGATGTTCACATTCCTGAAAATTAAAATTCAGTTTTATTTAAAAATATGCAAAAATGTACCCAATACTTATAGTCATCCATATACCACATCCAAAGGGCTCCAATGTCATAACCTCAACTTTTCTCCCCCTCCAGTGGATATATCTAGATACATAATCATTCTAAGTTGAATAGAGCAATGCAAATTCAATTAAAAAAAAATAATGTTGTTAATAAAATCAGATGTTTTTAAAATTGTGATGTTCATAATTTACGATTAATTTTTTAAATTGTATAGAAAACATTAATAGAGTTATTGGAAATCATGGTTTAAACTATATTTCAGGAAGAAAACAGTCCAGCATTTTGGCTTGAATTTGGTGAACCTTCATACACAGAGAGCAGTTTGTCTTTCCCTCTTCACTTCATTCAATTCTACGCGTATATAAGGGATAATATTGACCAAGTAAATAGTGTGAGTATGGATATACGTACACTACAAGAACTTTTAAAGGAGAAAATGGAATATAATAGTGATAATGGCTTGAATCGTTATGTAAAAATAGTGAGAAAACACGTTATTAATATTGTTGTACTTTGAAAATAAAAAATGTTTTGAAATAATTTTTAAAAATTTTATAGAAAACGTTAATAGCGAGTTAATAGCTAAATTTATTATCAGAAGGCTCCTGCAAAAAAGTCGTAAAGTAATGCTGGGAGTGTAAAAAGATGAGTACTTTAACTTGTAAAACAGGTTTATGACAAATACTATTAATAAAAACATATACACACCTACGGAAGATTACGAAACCTAGTTAAGAAAATGTTATTAATAAAATCAGATGTATTTTAAACTGTGATGTTCATATTTCTGAAAACTAAAACCCTACTTTATTTAAAAAATATGCATAAATGCACCCCATTATTAAAGGAAATAGAGCCGCAAGCATATTTCATGTCATTTGAGAAAAAGTTGGAGGGTGAAGGGTAACCTAAAAGGCACCATGTAATTTTTCTGACACTCTAACAAATACAACTCACTTCCTTAGAATAATTCATTTTCACTGAAAAAAATGAGTTATGTGGTTATCCCTCCAATGTGTGAAAATTAGTGATTTAATGCATAGAATAAACTAGATAGTGTTGACAACTAGTTATAGATTACAAATGGGACAGCTGCATAGTGTCTATGAGCAAGCATCGAGTGCAATTCTATTTTTACCTTCTCTTTGGGTCAATTTGGGGATACGGATTGCCTTTTAACCATTGAAAATACAAATAATAATGGGTAAAATGTTGCTATTGTAGCTAGTTTAGCAGGAAGGACGAAATTTAATGTACTTGGTAAAAGCCTGGATGAGATTTAATGTCCATGGTAAAAGCCTGGACGAGATTTAATGACCTTGGTAAAACCCTGGGCGAGATTTAATGTCTTTGGTAAAAGCCTGGACGAGGTTTAATTTCCTTGGTAAAAGCCTGGACGAGATTTAATGTCCTTGGTAAAAGTCTGGACGAGATTTAATGTCCTTGATAAAAGCCTGGACGAGATTTAATGACCTTGGTAAAAGCCTGGACGAGATTTAATGTCTTTGGTACAAGTCTGGACCAGATTTAATGTCCTTGGTAAAAGCCTGGACGTGATTTAATGTCCATAGAGTACCACAGGGAAAACTGTATCGTGTCTATGAGGAGGGTGACCTAAAAGGCAATGTTAATTTTCCATGGATAGCTAAAAGCCGATTCAGTAACCCATTAGCATACTCGATTCAAACATTACATTAACCCCTTCGAACAACAGATTTTATTTTTCACTGTCCTCGGTGCTTTAACAGTAAACAATAAGTCGGTGTGGGAGGATCTTACTCCAACTCAACCCCCAGCTGACACCCTATTTTTTAATATCCCTACGCTGACTTCCTCTTCCGACAAAATTTCTCCTTTGGCACAGTGATAAACAATCTGCTTTCATTTTAATTAATAACTCTATTTATTTTTTTTCAAACTCATCTTAAAAATAAAACTTCACCTCAAATATCCTTCTGAACTCGAGCCACATAAATAATAAAAGAATACGAAAAAAAGGCTTAAAGTGAACGAGTACCGTCGCTAGTATATTTCATTTCATTTTGAGAAAAATTAACCTAAAAGGCATCCCGAGGTAGCTCTTGGCCCAGAGTTTTACGGTTTACCGAAATATCATCTCTTCTTAAAAATGAAACTTCAGGCCAAATGTCCTTCTGAACTCGAGCCACATAAATAATAAAAGAATATGAAAAAAAGGCTTCAACTGAACAAGTACCGTCGCTAGTATATTTCATGTCATTTTGAGAAAAAGTAACCTAAAAGGCCTCCCGAGGAAGCTCTTGGTCCAAAGTTTTACGGTTTACCTAAATTACATAAGCAAGGTATTCCCTTAAGGTCAATTGCCCAAGACCGAAACTATACCAAGTAGAGGAAAATAGTATCCTCATGTTTATTATTAGTAAACAGTTTCAGACAAATAAAAGAGAATATTAAAGAAAGAAGTCATTTAACAGAAATCCCCTGATTCATAAATCACGGAAGCTCATTATGATATTTTTTATTATCACTAAACAATTTCAGTCAAATAAATGAGAATATTTAAAGAAATTGCTCTGATTCTTACAGATGGACCAAATTTTATTAGAGTCATTATGGAACACAGAACTATTTCAACGTTTCACGAACGTCTTCAAACTGTTTCTAGCCATTTAATTTAGCATATCTGTCAAAAATGTGCTTTGAAAATAGATATTTTCGTTGTTTCTTAATTTTGAAAATGTGCTTTGAAAATAGATGTTTTCGTTGTGTCTTAATTTTTATAGTGACGAAAACTCTTTTAATAGTGATTTTATTGCTGGATGTTTGCATGAATAGCTGAAGTATATAAGGTTAGTATATAGAACAGTGATAATGAGGAAAGATTTCTGGCCACGGGAAGACTTTTTTAAAAAAATGTTAACATTCTAAATGACATATTTGATAATGTGAGGTAAAAAGTAACAGAATTAGATGTTCAAAGCATTTGCTTGTCGAAGTCACGAAAGATTAGGTCAGAAATGACGTTCTGTTAACTTTTTTCTTATACATTTTTAACTCTTAATGGCACCTCTATAATGAAAATTGGGGGTTTAAAAAAAGTTGGAAGGGTGGGGGCCCTAGGAGATTGGGGAGAGGTGACCCTTGGAGGTTGAGGTCTTTGGTGCTTGCGGTCCTTGATGGTTCATACTCATAATCATCTCACTAATCCCATATTGTGTACTTGTCTATTATACTGACCACAGTCGAGAAGTAACGCCAGGTCATCTTGATGAGTCGATTACTTCCAACTTTTTTAGCGTTAAGTCACAAATTTCTATCTCTTTTTTTTTTGCATATTTTATATTGACAACACTGTTCGATGGTACTTGTGTATTATTCAGTACACACTCGAGTAGTAAAGCTAGGTCATCTTGATGAGTCTATTACTTTCAACTTTTTTAGTATACTAGAATATTGAAGCATATTTTATATTGACAACGCTGCTTAAATGGTACTTGTGTACTATAAGGAACACAGTTAAGAACCACGCTGTGAAACGTACTGTTACTTTAGCCTCGAAACGCGAGCAATATAAGCAGTGTCTCAAAGTGGAATTTTGCCATCACTGATAATAAAATACTTTGATTTCGACATCGTCCTGTTACATAGATTCTGGGTAAATTCATTGGAGGTCAATGATCATGTCCTGGTTTTATTCACTGAGCAGGTTGCGCCACTCCCGTTAGTAGGTCAATGCCCATATATGGATTCCCGTTCAAATGTCAATATGCATCTCTACTTTCTACATGCCTAGGCATCCTTAATGCTCTAAACTTAACACCCAAATAAACAAATTCTTCTTTAACCTCTAAGACATTTCCTCCAAAATTAAAATGAACCTCTGAATCAACATCTCCTTTACTCCTAAATTCTAATACTACTGATTTCTTAGCGTTCAACTCTAAATCCTTCTTTTCTAAATAATTTTTTATTATATCTAATTGCTTCTGAAGATTATCTCTGCTATCCGCCACTAGGGCTATGTCTTCCAAAAATAACATGCATGATAGCCTAAACCAATCCAAAGATACATAAGGGGCTCCATTATTTTTCATAAACCTATCTAAATCATTAGCAAACAAGGAGAAGAGCTTAGGAGATAAAGTACATCCCACATGAGACGTAACCAGCCTAGAAAAATTTCCCATAACCTTCACAACAAATTTCATCCTCCGATACATATCTGCTATTATTGCTACAAAGCAAGACGGCAAGCCTATTTCTAACAGACTTTCAATTAATAACCTCCTAGTTACCGAATCAAAAGCATTTTTCAGGTCTAAAAAGGCTACGAATAGCCGACCAATTTTTCCAGTAGTATATTTCCTTCTTGATACATCCAGAGTAAAAATATGGTCAACAGTGCTGAATGTCGATCTGAATTCCGCTTGTATCGGGCTAAGTACTTCCTCCTTATCAAACCAATCTTTTGGCCTAAATTCCAGAACCTAACAAAACAATTTACTTACCTCATTCCCATAAAGATAGACCTAACATTTTCGTGTAACTTCCTATTACCTTTCTTAAAAAGAGGCACTGCTACAGAAATGTCCCATGATTGAGGCCAACAAGGTTTCTCTATTACAAACGAGAAAATTGCAGCCAACATGGGTATTAAAGGTGTCCTTCCTAACCTCGGGGCCTTTGTAGATATACCATCTGTTCCTGGACACGAATTTCCAATCGTCTTTTTCAACTGATCCCAAATTTCTTGTTGAGATACAGACCTAATTAAATCGTATTCATTCTGTCTCAAAGGATATGTTACTGTCCCTAGACCTAACTCTATATCCTCTGAACCATTTGACTCATTCGCCCTAACATATTCTGACCCCCCAATTCTCAAAATAATCTGACCACGTCTCAAGTGCTGGGACGTCAGTAGGAACGGCTAAGAAGTTACAGAGGAAAGTATGCCTTATTGCCAGGTAAGAAATGTACTATTTGGTACTTTAAAATTACATTTCTTATCCGGCAATGTTGTGACATGCACACTGAATACTAACGGAGCAATCAGGGGATGTTTCTAAATGTATTGATCCACGAAGGGGACAGATTTCTGAGAAATTTATTTACATAATCGAAGGGGACAGGATTTCTGAGAAATTGATTTGCATAATCGACTGGGACAAGAAACATGAAGGGATTTCATTTTTAAATATGGCTTCTCAGGTCTTTAGGTCTGAGAGATAAATTAATATTCTATTTTTAAATATGGCTTCTCTCATCTTTAGGTCTGAGAGATAAATTAATATTCTATTTTAAATATGGCTTCTCAGGTCTTTAGGTCGGAGAGATAAATTGATGTTCTTTCGAAACCTTAATAGTGTAAGTAGGAACACCTTAGATATATTTTCAGAAATTCATACGAGATCAAGGCAGATTGAATATATTTTACGCGGGAAATGGTTTCCTGGGAATTTCAAATGTGACAGCGCAGGGATGCCAAAACAAAGGAAAACGCAGACATTACTTTTAGGGGATTATTTGGGCGAAACAAATTAGTACACCAATTTAGGGATTTTTGGGCGAAACAGTTTGAGACATTTTAGAAGATTATTTGGGGAGAAACTCTGTGGTCGTTATAATACACAAGTTCCACTTGAACAGTTTTGTAAGATCCCCTACCTCAACCCCAAAGGGCCCCCCTACCCCAAGGCCTCCCAAAGGGCCCCCTCCCCCAGGCCCTCAAAGGGCCCCAAAAGCCTCCGGGCCCCAAAAAAGGCCCTCCGAGCCCCTCATAGGGTCCCCTTCCCCCCTTGGCCCCCAAAGAGCCCCCACCCTAGTTTAGAGTTTTAGTTTGATATTAGCTTACAGTTTTAGTTAGAGTTATAGTTTAGTTTAGTTGTAGTTCAGAGTCTAGGGTTTCAAGTTAGACTCTCAGTGCTTAGAGTTTTAGTTAGAGTTATAGTTTAGTTTAGTTGTAGTTGTGTTTTTGGACTTGTAGTTTAGTTTTAGCTAAACGTTTTAGTTTAGAATTTTAGCCTAGAGTCTTAGCTTAGAGTTTTTCGTTACACTTTTAGTTTAGTTTTGGTTAAGAGTTTTAGTTTAGAGTTGTAGTTTAGTTTTAGTAAAGAGTTTTAGTTTAGAGTTGTAGTTTAGTTTTAGTTAAGAGTTTTAGTTTAGAGTTTAGAGTTTTAGCTTAGAGTCTTAGCTTAGAGTTTTAGTTAGAGTTATAGTTTAGTTTAATTTTAGTTAACAGTTTTAGTTTAGACTTTAGAGTTTTAGTTTAGAATTTAAAGTTTTAGTTAGAGTTATAGTTTAGTTTAATATTTGTTAAGAGTTTTAATTTTTGTTAAGAGTTTTAGTTTAGAGTTTCAGTTTGGTATTAGCTCACAGTTTTAGTTAGAATTATAGTAGTTATAAGTTTTAGTTTAGAGTTTAGAGTTTTAGTTTAGAGTCTTAGCTTAGAGTTTTAGTTAGAGTTATAGTTTAGTTTAGTTTTAGTTAAGAGTTTTTGTTTAGAGTTTAGAGTCTTAGCTTAGAGTTTTAGTTAGAGTTTAGAGTTCTAGTTTAGAGTCTTAGCTTAGAGTTTTAGTTCTATTTATAGTTTAGTTTAGTTTTAGTTGAGAATTTATTGTTTTAGTTTAGAGTCTTAGCTTAGAGTTTTTTGTTAGAGTTATAGTTTAGTTTAGATTTAGTTGGCAGCTTTAGTTTAGATCTCTAGTTCGGTTTTACTTAAGAGTTTTAGTTTAGAGTTTATAGTTTTAGTTTACAGTTTTTTACTTTAGAGTTTTAGTTAAAGTTATAATATTAGTTTAGTTTCAGTTAAGACTTTTTGTTTAGATATTGGAGTTTTAGTTTTGAGTCTTGGCTTAGAATTTTAGTTAGAGTTATAGTTTAGTTTAGTTTTAATTCAGAGTTTTAGTTTAGAGTCTTAGCTTAGAGTTTTAATTAAAATTACAGTTTAGTTTAGTTTTAGTTAAGAATTTTAGTTTAGAGGTTTTGTTTAGTTTTAGATAAGAGTTTTAGTTTAGAGTTTAGAGTTTTCGTTGCACTTTTAGTTTAGTTTAGTATTAGTTAAGAGTTTTAGTTTAGAGTTGTAGTTTAGTTTTAGTTAGGAGTTTTAGTTTAGAGTTTAGAGTTTTAGCTTAGAGTCTTAGCTTAGAGTTTTAGTTAGAGTTATAGTTTAGTTTAATTTTAATTCAGAGTTTTAGTTTAGAGTCTTAGCTTAGAGTTTTAATTAGAGATATAGTTTAGTTTAGTTTTAGTTAAGAATTTTAGTTTAGAGGTTTCGTTTAGTTTTAGATAAGAGTTTTAGTTTAGAGTTTAGAGTTTTCGTTGCACTTTTAGTTTAGTTTAGTATTAGTTAAGAGTTTTAGTTTAGAGTTGTAGTTTAGTTTTAGTTAGGAGTTTTAGTTTAGAGTTTAGATTTTTAGCTTAGAGTCTTAGCTTAGATTTTTAGTTAGAGTTATAATTTAGTTTAATTTTAGTTAAGAGTTTTAGTTTAGACTTTAGAGTTTTAGTTTAGAGTTTAGAGTTTTAGTTAGAGTTATAGTTTAGTTTAATTTTGTTAAGAGTTTTAGTTTAGAGTTGTATTTTAGTTTTAGTTAAGAGTTTTAGTTTAGAGTTGTAGTTTAGTTTTAGATATGAGTTTTAGTTTAGAGTTTTAGTTTGATATTAGCTTACAGTTCTAGTTAGAGTTATAGTTTAGTTTAGTTGTAGTTTAGAGTCTAGAGTTTTAAGTTAGACTCTCAGCACTTAGAATTTTAGTTGGAGTTATATTTTATTTTAGTTATAGTTAAGTGTTTTTGGACTTGTAGTTTAGTTTTAGCTAAACGTTTCAGTTTAGAGGTTTAGCCTAGAGCCATAACTTAGAGTTTTTCCTTGCACTTTTAGTTTAGTTTTAGATAAGAGTTTTAGTTTAGAGTTTCAGTTTGGTATTAGCTTACAGTTTTAGTTAGAGTTATAGTAGTTAAGAGTTTTAGTTTAGAGTCTTAGCTTAGAGTTTTAGTTAGAGTTATAGTTTTAGTTTAGTTTTAGTTAAGAGTTTTAGTTTAGATATTGGAGTTTTAGTTTTGAGTCTTAGCTTAGAGTTTTAGTTAGAGTTATAGTTTAGTTTAGTTTTAATTCAGAGTTTTAGCTTAGAGTCTTAGCTTAGAGTTTTAGTTAGAGTTATAGTTTAGTTTAGTTTTAGTTAAGAATTTTAGTTTAGAGGTGTTCTTTAGTTTTAGATAAGAGTTTTAGTTTAGAGTTTAGAGTTTTAGTTAGAGTTATAGTTTAGTTTAAGTTTAGAGTCTAGAGTTTTAATTTAGAGTGTTAGCTTAGAGTTTTAGTTAGAGTTATAGTTTAGTTTAGTTTAAATTTTAAATAAGAGTTTTAGTTTAGACTTTAGAGTTTTAGTTTTAGTTTAGAGTTGCTGTTTAGTTTTAGATATGAGTTTTAGTTTAGAGTTTTAGTTTGATATTAGCTTAAAGTTTTAGTTAGAGTTATAGTTTAGTTTAGTTTTAGTTCAGAGTCTAGAGTTTCAAGTTAGACTCTCAGTACTTAGAGTGTTATAGTTAGAGTTATATTTTATTTTAGTTTTAGTTAAGTGTTTTTGGACTTCTAGTTTAGTTTTAGCTAAACGTTTTAGTTAAGAGTTTTAGCCTAGAGTCATAGCTTAGAGTTTTTCATTGCACTTTTAGTTTAGTTTAGTTTTAGATACAAATTTTGGTTTAGAGTTTCAGTTTGGTATTAGCTTACAGTTTTAGTTAGAGTTATAGTAGTTAAGAGTTTTAGTTTAGACTTTAGAGTTTTAGTTTAGAGTGTTAGCTTAGATTTTTAGTTATAGTTATAGTTTAGTTTAATTTTAGTTAAGAGTTTTAGTTTAGACTTTAGAGTTTTAGCTTAGAGTTTTAGTTCAATTTATAGTTTAGTTTAGTTTTAGTTGAGAATTTAGAGTTTTAGTTTAGAGTCTTGCTTAGAGTTTTTGTTAGAGTTATAGTTTAGTTTAATTTAGATATTGGAGTTTTAGTTTTGAGTCTTAGCTTAGAATTTTAGTTAGAGGTATAGTTTAGTTTAGTTTTAATTCAGAGTTTTAATCTTAGCTTAGAGTTTTAGTTAGAGTTATAGTTTAGTTTTAGTTGAGAGTTTTAGTTTAGAGGTGTTCTTTAGTTTTAGATAAGAGTTTTAGTTTAGAGTTTAGAGTTTTAATTTAGAGTTATAGTTATAGTTAAGTTTAGTTTTAGTTTAGAGTCTAGAGTTTTAATTTAGAGTGTTAGCTTAGATTTTTAGTTAGAGTAATAGTTTAGTTTAATTTTAGTTAAGAGTTTTAGTTTAGACTTTAGAGTTTTAGTTTTGAGTTTAGAGTTTTATTTAGAGTTATAGTTTAGTTTAATTTTTGTTAAGAGTTTTAGTTAAGAGTTGTTGTTTAGTTTTAGATATGAGTTTTAGTTTAGAGTTTTAGTTTGATATTAGCTTACACTTATAGCTAGAGTTACAGTTTAGTTTAGTTGTAGTTCAGAGTCTAGAGTTTCAAGTTAGACTCTCAGTACTTAGAGTTATAGTTAGAGTTATATTTTATTTTAGTTTTATTTAAGTGTTTTGGGACTTCTAGTTTAGTTTTAGCTAAACGTTTTAGTTAGAGTTTTAGCCTAGAATTATAGCTTTGAGTTTTTCATTGAACTTTTAGTTTAGTTTAGTTTTAGATAAGAGTTTTAGTTTAGAGTTTCAGTTTGGTATTAGCTTACAGTTTTAGTTAGAGTTATAGTAGTTAAGAGTTTTAGTTTAGAGTTTTAGTTTAGAGTCTTAGCTTAGAGTTTTGGTTAGAGTTATAGTTTAGGTTAGTTTTAGTTAAGAGTTTTTGTTTAGAGTTTAGAGCCTTAGCTTAGAGATTTAGTTAGAGTTTAGAGTTTTAGTTTAGAGTCTTAGCTTAGGGTTTTAGTTCTATTTATAGTTTAGTTTAGTTTTAGTTGAGAATTTAGAGTTTTAGTTTCGAGTCTTAGCTTAGAGTTTTAGTTAGAGTTATAGTTTAGTTTAGTTTTAGTTAAGAATTTTAGTTTAGAGGTTCTGTTTAGTTTTAGATAAGGGTTTTAGTTTAGAGTTTAGAGTTTTAGTTAGAGTTATAGTTTAGTCCACTTTTAGTTTTGAGTTGTAGTTTAGTATTAATTAAGAGTTTTAGTTTAGATTTTAGAGTTTTAGCTTAGAGTTTTAGCTTAGAGTTTTAGTTAGAGTTATAGTTTAGTTTAATTTTAGTTAAGAGTTTTAGTTTAGACTTCAGAGTTTTAGTTTAGAGTTTTAGTTAGAGTTATAGTTTAGTTTAATTTTTGTTAAGAGTTTTAGTTTAGAGTTGTAGTTTGGTTTTAGTTAAGAGTTTTGGTTTAGAGTTGCAGTTTACTTTAGTTTTACTGAAGAGTTTTAGTTTAGAGTTGTTGTTTAGTTTTAGATATTACTTTTAGTTTAGAGTTTTAGTTTGATATTAGCTTACAGTTTTAGTTAGAGTTATAGTTTAGTTTAGTTTTAGTTAAGAAATTTAGTTTAGAGGTGTTGTTTAGTTTTAGATAAGAGTTTTAGTTTAGAGTTTAGAGTTTTAGTTAGAGCTATAGTTTAGTTTAGTTTTAGTTTAGAGTCTAGAGTTTTAATTTAGAGTGTTAGATTAGAGTTTTAGTTAGAGTTATAGTTTACTTTAGTTTTAGTTTAAAGTTATAGTTTATTTTAGTTTTAGTTAGGAGCTTTAGTTTAGATCTCTAGTTTAGTTTTACTTAAGATTTTTAGTTTAGAGTTTAAAGTTTTAGCTTAAAGTTTTACTTTAGAGTTTAGTTAGAGTTATAGTTTTAGTTTAGTTTTAGTTAAGAGTTTTAGTTTAGATATTGGAGCTTTAGTTTTGAGTCTTAGCTTAGAGTTTTAGTTAGAGTTATAGTTTAGTTTAGTTTTAATTCAGAGTTTTAGTTTAGAATCTTAGCTTAGAGTTTTAGTTAGAGTTATAGTTTAGTTTAGTTTTAGTTAAGAATTTTAGTTTAGAGGTTTTGTTTAGTTTTAGATAAGAGTTTTAGTTTAGAATTTTAGTTAACTACTAAAAACTACTAAAAACTCTTAACTACTAAAACTCTACCTAAAACTGTAAGCTAATACTAAACTGAAACTCTAAACTAAGACTCTTATCTAAAACTAAACTGATTTAAAAGTACAAGGAAAGACTCAAAGCTATGACTCTAGGCTAAAACTCTAAACTAAAACGTTTAGCTAAAACTAAACTACAAGTCCAAAAACACTTAACTAAAACTAAAATAAGTATAACTCTAACTAAAACGCTAAGTGCTGAGAGTCTCACTTGAAACACTAGACTCTGAACTAAACTAAACTAAACTATAACTCTAAACTAAAACTCTTAACAAAAATTAAATTAAACTATAACTCTAACTAAAACTCTAAACTCTAAACTGAAACTCTGAAGTCTAAACTAAAACTCTTAACTAAAATTAAACTAAACTATAACTCTAACTGAAACTCTAAGCTAAGACGCTAGGCTAAAACTCTAAACTCTAAACTAAAACTAAACTACAGCTCTAAACTAAAATTCTTTACTAAAACTAAACTAAAACTCTAAACTAAAACTCTTAACTAAAACTAACCTATAAGTCTAAACTAAAACTCTTAACTAAAACTAAAGTAAACTATAACTCTAACTAAAACTCTAAGCTAACACTCTAAATTAAAACTCTAGACTCTAAACTAAAACTAAACTAAACTATAACTCTAACTAAAACTCAAAACTCTAAACTAAAACTCTTATCTAAAACTAAACAACATCTCTAAACTAAAATTCTTAACTAAAACTAAACTAAACTATAACTCTAACTAAAACTCTAAGCTAAGACTCTAAACTAAAACTCTGAAAAAAACTAAACTATAACTCTAACTAAAACTCTAAGCTAATGCTCAAAACTAAAACTCAAATATCTAAACTAAAACTCTTAACTAAAACTAAACTAAAACTATAAACTCTAAACTAAAACTCTAAAGTAAAACTGTAAACTAAAACTACAAACTCTAAAGTAAAAATCTTAAGTAAAACTAAACTAGAGTACTAAACTAAAGCTCCTAACTAAAACTAAACTAAACTATAACTTTCAATTAAAACTAAAGTAAACTATAACTCTAACTAAAACTCTAAGCTAACACTCTAAATTAAAACTCTAGACTCTAAACTAAAACTAAACAAAACTATAACTCTAACTAAAACTCTAAACTCTAAACTAAAACTCTTATCTAAAACTAAACAACATCTCTAAACTAAAATTGTGAACTAAAACTAAACTAAACTATAACTCTAACTAAAACTCTAAGCTAAGACTCTAAACTAAAACTCTGAATTAAAACTAAACTAAACTATAACTCTAACTAAAACTCTAAGCTAAGACTCTAAACTAAAACTTTAAACTCTAAACTAAAACTCTTAACTACTATAACTCTAACTAAAACTGTAAGCTAAAACCAAACTGAAACTCTAAACTAAAACTCTTATCTAAAACTAAACTAAACTAAAAGTGCAAGGAAAAATTCTAAGCTATGACTCTAGGCTAAAACTCTAAACTAAAACGTTTAGCTAAAACTAAACTACAAGTCCAAAAACACTTAACTAAAACTAAAATAAAATATAACTCTAACTAAAACTCTAAGTGCTGAGAGTCTAACTTGAAACTCTAGACTCTGAACTACAACTGAACTAAACTCTAACTAAAACTGTAAGCTAATATCAAACTAAAACTCTAAACTAAAACTCATATCTAAAACTAAACAACAAATCTAAACAAAAACTCTTAACTACAACTCTAAACTAAAACTCTTAACTAAAACTAAACTACAACTCTAAACTAAAACTCTTTACTAAAACTAAACTCTAACTAAACTCTAACTCTAACTAAAACTCTAAAGTAAAACTGTAAACTAAAACTAAAAACTCTAAAGTAAAAATCTTAAGTAAAACTAAACTAGAGTACTAAACTAAAGCTCCTAACTAAAACTAAACTATACTATAACTTTAAATTAAAACTAAAGTAAACTATAACTCTAACTAAAACTCTAAGCTAACACTCTAAATTATAACTCTAGACTCTAAAATAAAACTAAACTAAACTATAACTCTAACTAAAACTCTAAACTCTAAACTGAAAACTCTTATCTAAATCTAAACAACATCTCTAAACTAAAATTCTTAACTAAAACTAAACTAAACTATAACTCTAACTAAAACTCTAAGCTAAGACTATAAACTAAAACTCTGAATTAAAACTAAACTAAACTATAAATCTAACTAAAACTCTAAGCTAAGACTCTAAACTAAAACTTTAAACTCTAAACTAAAACTCTTAACTACTATAACTCTAACTAAAACTGTAAGCTAAAACCAAACTGAAACTCTAAACTAAAACTCTTATCTAAAACTAAACTAAACTAAAAGTGCAAGGAAAAACTCTAAGCTATGACTCTAGGCTAAAATTCTAAACTAAAACGTTTAGCTAAAACTTAACTAAGTCTAAAAATACTTAACTAAAACTAAAATAAAATATAACTCTAACTAAAACTCTAAGTGCTGAGAGCCTAACTTGAAACTCTAGACTCTGAACTACAACTGAACTAAACTCTAACTAAAACTGTTAGCTAATATCAAACTAAAACTCTAAACTAAAACTCATATCTAAAACTAAACAACAAATCTAAACAGAAACTCTTAACTACAACTAAACTATAAGTCTAAACTTAAACTCTCAACTAAAACTAAAGTAAACTATAACTCTAACTAAAACTCTAAGCTAACACTCTAAACTAAAACTCTAACCTAAAACTAAACTAAACTATAACTCTAACTAAAACTCTAAACTCCAAACTAAAATTCTTATCTAAAAATAAAAAACACCTCTAAACTAAAATTCTTAACTAAAACTAAACTAAACTATAACTCTAACTAAAACTCTAAGCTAAGACTCTAAACTAAAACTCTGAATTAAAACTAAACTAAACTATTCCTCTAACTAAATCTCTAAGCTAAGACTCAAAGCTAAAACTCCAATATCTAAACTAAACTAAACTATAACTCAAACAAAACTCTAAGCTAATACTCTAAACTAAAACTCTAAATTCTCAACTAAAACTAAACTAAACTATAACTCTAACTAAAACTCTAAGCTAAGACTCTAAACTAAAACTCTAAACTCTAACTAAAACTCTAAGCTAAGACTCTAAACTCTAAACAAAAACTCTTAACTAAAACTAAACTAAACTATATCTCTAACTAAAACTCTAAGGTAAGACTCTAAACTAGAACTCTAAACTCTAAACTAAAACTCTTAATTACTATAACTCTAACTAAAACTTAAAGCTAATACCAAACTGAAATTCTAAACTAAAACTCTTATCTAGAACTAAACTAAACTAAAAGTACAATTAAAAACTCTAAGCTATGACTCTAGGCTAAAACTCTAAACTAAAACGTTTAGCTAAAACTAAACTGGAAGTCCAAAAACACTTAACTAAAACTAAAATGAAATATAACCCTAACTATAAGTCTAAGTGCTGAGAGTCTAACTTGAAACTCTAGACTCCGAACTACAACTAAACTAAACTATAACTCTAACTAAAAGTGTAAGCTAATATCAAACTAAAACTCTAAACTAAAACTCATATCTAAAACTAAACAACAACTCTAAACTAAAACTCTTAACTAAAACTAAACTAAACTACAACTCTAAACTAAAACTCTTAACTAAAACTAAACAGCAACTCTAAAATAAAACTCTTAGCAAAAATTAAACTAAACTACAATTCTAAACTAAAACTCTTAACTAAAATTAAAATTCTAAATTCTAAACTAATACTCTTAACTAAAATTAAACTAAACTATAACTCTAACTAAAACTCTATGCTAACACTCTAAATTAAAACTATAGACTCTAAACTAAAACTAAACTAAACTATAACTCTGACTAAAACTCTAAACTCTAAACTAAAACTCTTATCTAAAACTAAACAACACCTAAAACTAAAATTCTTAAATAAAACTAAATTAAACTATAACTCTATCTAAAACTCTAACCTAAGGCTCTAAATTAAAACTCTGAATTAGAACTAAACTAAACTATAACTCTAGCTAAAACTCTAAGCTAAGACTCAAAACTAAAACTCCAATATCTAAACTAAAACTCTTAACTAAAACTAAACTAAAACTATAACTCTTAGTAAAACTCTAAAGTAAAACTGTAAACTAAAACTATAAACTCTTAAGTAAAACTAAACTAGAGATCTAAACTGAAGCTCCTAACTAAAACTAAACTAAACTATAACTCTAACAAAAACTCTAAGCTAAGACTCTAAACTAAAACTCTAAATTCTCAACTAAAAGTAAACTAAACTATAAATAGAACTAAAACTCTAAGCTAAGACTCTTAACTAAAACTCTAAACTCTAAGCTAAAACTCTAAACTCTAAACAAAAACTCTAAACTAAACTCTTAACTAAAACTAAACTAAACTATAACTCTAACTAAAACTCTAAGCTAAGACTCTAAACTAAAAATCAAAAGTCTAACTACAACTCTAAGCTAAGACTTCAACCTCTAAACAAAAACTTTTAACTAAAACTAAATTAAACTATAACTTTAACTAAAACTCTAAGCTAAGGCTCTAAACTAAAACTCTAAGCTCTAAATTAAAACTCTTAACTACTATAACTCTAATTAAAACTGTAAGCTAATACCAAACTGAAACTCTAAACTGAAACTCTTATCTAAAACTAAACTAAACTAAAAGTGCAAGGAAAAACTCTAAGCTATGACTCTAGGCTAAAACTCTAAACTAAAACGTTTAGCTAAAACTAAACTACACGTCCAAAAACACTTAACTAAAACTAAAATAAAATATAACTCTAACTAAAACTCTAAGTGCTGTGAGTCTAACTTGAAACTCTAGACTCTGAACTACAACTAAACTAAACTATAACTCTAACTAAAACTGTAAGCTTATATCAAACTAAAACTCTAAACTAAAACTCATATCTAAAACTAAACAGCAACTCTAAACTAAAACTCTTAACTAAAACTAAACAAAACTACAACTCTAAACTAAAACTCTTAACTAAAACTAAACTAAAACTCTAAACTAAAACTCTTAACAAAACTTAAACTAAACTATAACTCTAACTAAAACTCTAAACAAAAATTCTTAACTAAAACTAGACTAAACTATAACTCTAACTAAAACTCTAAGCTAAGACTCTAAGGTAAAACTCTAAACTAAAACTCCTAACTAAAACTAAACTACAACTCTAAACTAAAACTCTTTACTAAAACTAAACTACAACTCTAAACTAAAACTCTTAACTAATACTAAACTAAACTAAAAGTGCAACGAAAACTCTAAACTCTAAACTAAAACTCTTATCTAAAACTAAACAACACCTCTAAACTAAAATTCTTAACTAAAACTAGACTAAACTATAACTCTAACTAAAACTCTAAGCTAAGACTCTAAACTAAAACTCTGAATCAAAACTAAACTAAACTATAACTCTAACTAAAACTCTAAGCTAAGATTCAAAACTAAAACTCCAATATCTAAACTAAAACTCTTAACTAAAACTAAACTAATATTATAACTCTAACTAAAACTCTAAAGTAAAATTGTAAACTAAAACTATAAACTCTAAACTAAAACTCTTAAGTAAAATTAAACTAGAGATCTAACGTAAAGATCTTAACGAAAACTAAACTAAACTATAACTCTAACAAAAAATCTAAGCTAAGACTCTAAACTAAAACTCTAAATTCTCAACTAAAACTAAACTAAACTATAAATAGAACTAAAACTCTAAGCTAAGACTCTAAACTAAAACTCTAAACTCAAACTAAAACTCTAAGCTAAGACTCTAAACTCTAAACAAAAACTCTTAACTAAAACTAAACTTAAGTATAACTCTAACTAAAACTCTAAGCTAAGACTCTAAACTAAAACTCTAAACTCTAAACTAAAACTCTTAACTACTATAACTCTAACAAAAACTGTAAGCTAATACCAAACTGAAACTCTAAACTAAAACTCTTAACTAAAACTAAACTATAACTCTAAACTAAAACTCTTAACAAAAGTTAAACTAAACTATAACTCTAACTAAAACTCTAAACTCTAAACTAAAACTCTAAAGTCTAAACTAAAACTCTTAACTAAAAAATAAACTAAACTATATCTCTAACTAAAACTCTAAGCTAAGACTCTAAACTAAAACTCTAAACTCTAAACTAAAACTCTTAACTAAAACTAAACTACAACTCTAAACTAAAACTCTTTACTAAAACTAAACTACAACTCTAAACTAAAACTCTTAACTAATACTAAACTAAACTAAAAGTTTAACGAAAAACTCTAAGCTAAGACTCTAGGCTAAAATTCTAAACTAAAACGTTTAGCTAAAACTAAACTACAAGTCCAAAAACACAACTACCACTAAACTATAACTCTAACTAAAACTCTAAGTTCTGAGAGTCTAGCTTGAAACTCTAGACTCTGAACTACAACTAAACTAAACTATAACTCTAACTAAAACTGTAAGCTAATATCAAACTAAAACTCTAAACTAGGGTGGGGGGCTCTTTGGGGGCCCGGGGGTGGCTTTGGAGGCCCTTTGGGGGACCGGGGGAGGGGGGCCCTTCGGGGTCATGGGGAGAGGGGAGCCAGGGAGGGGGGCCCATTTTGGGCCCGGGGGAGGGGGGACCTTTTGGGGCCCGGGGGAGAGGGCCCTTTCGGGGCCCGGGGGTAGAAGGCCCTTTTTGGGTAGGGGTAGGGGACCTCACAACACTGTTCAAATGGAACTTTTGTATTATAACGACCACAGAGTTTCACCCCAAATCATCTGTTAAAATGTCTCAAACTGTTTTGCCCAAAAATCCCTAAAATGGTGTATTAATTTGTTTCGCCCAAACAATCCCCTAAAAGTAATTTCTGCGTTTTCCTTTGTTTTGGCATCCCTGCGTTGTCACATTTGAAATTCCCAGGAAACCATTTCCCTCGTAAAATATAGTCAATCTGTCTTGATCTCGTATGAATTTCTGAAAATATATCTAAGGAGTTCCTACTTACGCTATTAAGGTTTCGAAAGAATATTAATTTATCTCTCATACCTAAAGACCTGAGAAGCCATCTTTAAAAATAGAATATTAATTTATCTCTCAGACCTAAAGACCCGTGAAGCCATATTTAAAAATGAAATCCCCTCATGTTTCTTGTCCCAGTCGACTATGAAAATCAATTTCTCAGAAATCCTGTCCCCTTCGATTATGTAAATCAATTTCTCAAAAATCTGTCCCCTTCGTGGATCAATATATTTAGAAACATCCCCTGATTGTCCCGTTAGTATTCAGTGCGCATGCGCATTTCACCACATTGCCGGATAAGAAAGGTACTTTTAAAGTACCAAATAGTACCTTTCTTATCTGGCAATAGGGCATACTTCCCCCTGTACCTTTTTAGCCATTCCTACTGACGTCTCCTCTTATTCCTGGGCCGTGGATTGAACATTGAACTACCGACCAAAACTCTCTTGGGTTATTCACACTATAAGCTCTCTTAATCTCCTCATTAATGTTCATCTGCCTCTCTCTCTTTTTAGCTCTTTTAACCCTATTATAATCTGACCTTAGTTTCCTATATTCAGCCAACCTGCGCAAATTCGTTTCCTTATCCAATGGGTTTGTTGCTTTAAGTAGCCTGAAAACCCTAATTAACTTTTCCCTTTTCTGCCTACATTCCTCATCGAAAAAACCCTCGTCTTTTCTGGCCGGATGTTTCCTATCCTGAGATAAAGGATTGATTCTCTCATGAGTTCTATCTGTAATTACCGAAACAGTTTGATGCAATTCAGCTGGTTCTGAAAAAATCAAAATCGAATGGCAATCATTCTAAAATTCCGCACTTTCTAGTTCCATTTTAACCAATTCTTCTTTCTCCTTGGCTATCCAAACTGGTTTACGGATCCTTTCCTCACACGTAGACCTTTCATTTTCCCTTTCACACCGTCAAATACACGCTCTCAGCTTAATACTCACTGGCAGATGGTCAAATCCAACCAACTCTAGGACCCTGAGGTCGACCGCCGGGGCCAAAGAGAAAAACTACATAAAATATAATCAATTAAACTCGGGCTAAACCTACTATAACACATAAAATCACCCACACTAAAATCTCCTCCCAACCTTCCGTTCATAATTAGTAACCCTTCCTTTTTACAAAAATTTATAAAATTCCTTCCCCATCTATTTATTTTCCGAGACCTATCCTTACTTTTCCTAATAGGGAAAACATACTCACATTCATTTTCCAAACAAACATTCTGACCTGGTTCATTTACAAGGGGTTCACCAACCTGCAACTCGTCCTCTTCACTAGTATATGCATTGTTTTTCTAGTCCCCTAGAAAAACAAAATTATGGCAAGGGTACATTCTTTTATACAACTGAGTTTCATTTTCAATCAATTCCCATGTACCTTCACGGCTGTAAGAACTATTATTCGGAGGTAAATAAACAACACATACAACACGGTGAAAATTTTTAACTGATAATAATAACCATAATAAATTCTCAGACTCACTTTCTAGCCTACGAAATAAATTAAATACACCCTTCCTTACAAGCGCTGAAACTCCTCCATAATATCTACCATTTGCCGACACTTTTCTTCGACAATCAAAACATCAAAACCTTCTCATGACGAAAAATCATCTAGAGAATTCCACGTCTCAACAAGGCAAACAACATCCCAACTTTCACAACCGGCTGATGTACTTGACTCTAATAGATTTGCTAACTTTTCCCTACTTTAACCTTGTAAATTCCACACTACAAAACTTAAGCACGATTCACTATGGCCCTGTATTCCAAATTTTGACTGGTTCCCAGGCACTACTATATCCTCCCAACTAGGATGCTCCTGAAAAAAAACTGGACCTTTCACTATCTGGCGAGGCCCAAATGATTCGTAATTCTGAATCGTCTCTCTTTCTCGAGCATTTTTTTTTGCGCCTTTATCCTGCTCTAAAGGGCTAATGTTCTTACTATTTCTTTTGCCCTGTCTTACACTCTGCTGAGCTAAATCCACCGCAGGTTCTTGGCTAACGGGGGTATGATATTGCCCACCAACGAAAGCAGCCCGGTCCCTCTCTTCTATACTAAATACAGAAGCAGCACTTCCAAAACTCTGACCACTAGCAGCAGAATCTACCGATCCACTTCTCTCACGCGAAACAATCTGATTACTCTGATTTGCACGAGCGTAAGATGTCCCAGGTTCTTCAAAATCATTATGGGGGCTAGCCACCTCATCACGCGTACGTTTCTCTTTTTGAACTTCATTCACTGTCCCATGCGTGACTGATTTTGATCCTTCTTTACTGAGTGAACTTGCATTGCCCATTACTTCATTGCCCGTGCGCATATTACGATTTAAGTCGGAATTCTGATGATCATGGGTTCTCATTTCCTCTACTGCTATAACCTTTCGTTGTTCTCGATAAATTTCTTTCACTTTACCCAATTCACTACTGAATGCAAAAATCTTATCCACCACGAAAAGTCTCACACCCCTCAGCTTTGGATGAAAATGGCCTTCCATACGCGCGGCTTCCAAAATTGGTATCAACTTACTGCGTGCCAATAAATCTAAAGAAGTGTAATCTGGGGCTACTGACAAATGAAACCTTTTGAAAAGGGCAGCCGAAGTAATTAAGGATTTTTTTTTTATTCCATAGACGTTAACTTAATTAAGACTGATCTGACTTTCTGGTTTGAAAGTAAACGAAAAACATCTTTAATATCTGTCTGCATAAACCTGGCGCCTCTTACTATTTCATTTAAGCATCTAAGAATGTCCTCTTTTAGACTAGAATCCCTAATCTTTGGGTCAAAATTGTAGAGTATCACACTACACCTTTTTTGATCCGCCTCAATTCTATCCATTATCTTTTTATTCTTTGCAACTTCCATTTTTAGCTCACAAACTTCCGCCTCTGTATTTTCCGACCTTTATTCCACTTCACAAATTTTCTTATTTAGAGATTCCGAATGTGACGAAAATTCCATAGATAATTTTTCTACCTTTTCGCACAAGGGATCCAGTTTTACAAGCTCTATTGACGTTTCATTTAATTTCTTTAAAATCTGTAGCTGGACTTCCGTTGATTCCGTCATCTTGATGGTAATTACTAGCTACTTAAAATAGAAAGGCGTACCTGTTTAAGAATCAATTATTTTATCCATGCTGACTCAAATCGTGCAGTTAGCTAAGCCGCCGTTAATAATGCCACGGCTAACAGCAATTCCGAGTGAACTTCTCAGCAAAATCCAAAGATAATTTAGTCCAAGAATCTAGCCTATTACTGAAAAAAACCCACAACACGAAAAAAGTAATTTATCCTTTTCCTGGATTCTCTGTGCCATGGATTGCTTTGTCCATAAGATATTTTAAAAAGTCTTCTTTTAAAATGTGTTTTAAAAAATATTTTTATTTGAAAAAATTTCAGTAATTGGATAATGTTTTTCAACTTGATATATTGCAAAAATATAATAAGATATTTGTTTTAAGGCAAAATCTAGTGACTAGTAGAAAAATAAAGTCTGTCAAAACAATTTAACAAACATTATACAAATTTATTGAAAATTCAATGCATTTTCATATGCAAGTCCGTAACACCTGCTCTTCGCGTCTTGAAGAGTCATTTTTGAAGAGCTTCCAAGTTGAGTCAGTGGGCGTCTTCCGCTTTCTCACATGAAGTTAAAAAAAAATACTAATAGTTGATTTACTATACGAAGATATAACTAGAAAATCAGATCAATTATAACCGAGACGGGCAGAATTGAAATATCTCATACCCAATCGGTTGAAGTAGTGCACTCAAAATATAATGTTGGGCGATAATTTTATATATCTGTTCAGTTTATTTTGTTTCTCCGATTAACTCTTGGCTTTCCAGAATTACAGTAGATAAATTTTAAGTAAACCTTATTTTGCACAGTTTTAGTAAAATTCTGAGTAACGTGAAATCAAACAATAAAAACAAACTTAGATTACTTAAATGAATATCATAGAAATCCTTTGAAATTGCTTGGGATAAAGAAAGATAACAAACTTACTACTTTTGTCTATTCAAAATCAGCAACATGTCAATGTTTTTCCCTGAGGACTGGTTCTACCTTTTGGTGATTAAATATCAAAGTTTTTTTTTTAATGAAAGTAAGGACCGGCATTAAAGGTTAAAACGAACAGAAATAATTGTAAATATGAAAGGGATGTCCCTCACATATGTTTTATTAATATTATAAAAAAACTTCTTATTCTAATTAAACGATCCTTGTGTTTCAGGAGTTGCTCTTAAAGAATCTGGACAAAAAGTCAAACTTTAGCGTATAGAGCGAGGCATTGAGGAGGGGGTATTTCCCCTCGTATGTAATATGACTTCTATTCGCTTCAAGTTTCAATATTGCTCCCTGGCTTCAGTTGAAAAAAAACTTGTTTCTTTTTTTATTTAATTTCTGATCGTTTCCCAAGAATGCCGGGAAATATACCTCTCTCCTCTTTGGAAAATCCCCAACGACGATTCCGCCATGGAAAACTCAGCCTGCTTAAAATCTCCTCCCCCTCCCCCACGATAAATCCATGCCTGCTAAAAATTCCCTCCAGAAATTATCTTCTGAACAATTTCGCCAAGAAAATTCTCTTGAGTCTACTTTTATTTGAAAAGGACTTGTATTTATTTATTTTCTAAACTATTTTCAAATCATGCCGGAAAAATCACTTGGTGGGAAATTTCATCCTCCCAATGGAAAGATTCTTTCGCATAAAAATTCTCTCATGAAGAATTTATCCCACGGAAAATTCCCCCATGAAGAATTTCTCCTGCGGAATATCCTTCCCTCCCTAGAAAAGATCCTCCAGATAGTTTCAACTTTACAGAAAATTTCCCTAGGACAATTTCCAAAGAAACATCTCTAGACGTAAAATTGAATCAGCAAAGAGAAAGTAAGATAAATTTCGTAGAGGAGTTCTGGAAAATTTTCCCATGTAATATTACCCTTGTAAGTTCATCCTCGGAAACTTCCCTGTTCATGAAAAATTTTCCCCGTGGAAAATCCCCCTCGAAAAAAAATGCCTGTTTTCTTGCAAAGAACAAATACTATATGTAAACAGTAGGCAAAAACCATAATGTATAGCCCTTCCGCCAGGTGCTGTGGACGGTCATTACAATTTAATCGGAACGTTTCTAGAAGAAAAATTGAATCAGCTAAGAGAAAGTAGGAAAATTTTTATAGTTCTGGAAAATATTCCCATGTATAATGTCCCCTTGTATGTTCATCTCCGGAAACTTCCCTACATATTAAAAATCCTCCCCGAAGAGAATCCCCCCTCAGAAATTTCCTTCTTCCCGAAGAATGTCTGTTATTTACAAAGAAATACGTAGACAAACGGCAAAATTCATAACTTAAAGCCCTTCCCCAAGTTTTGGGGCTCATTTAATCTCTAGATTCACAGTTATTTCATACTTCAGATATGGTGCACAAAATGGATATCTCAAAATTTTGATCAGATGACTTCGGGGCAAAAGAGCATGGGAGGAGGGTTAGTGGCCCACCAATATTTTTGGTCACTTTTAAGGGGCACTAGAACTTTAAATTTTCGTTCAAAAGAACCCTTTTCGATATTCTTGGACCATCGATTTGACACGATCACCCTGGTGAAAAAAAAAATATATATATAAAATAAACACGTATCTGTGATCCGTGTATATGATATTCTTCTGACAAAAAAAAATACAAAATTTCACATTTTTGCAGATGGGAGGCTGAAACCTTGCAGCACGGTTCCATAAAATGCTGAATCTGATGGCGCGCTTTTCATTAATATTCTTTGACTTTTTGGGGATGTTTCTCCCCTTTCTCGATTATCACGCAAAATTTCGCAGACTCGTAGCTTTTGATGGGTACGTTAAACTTAATGAATTTTACATAATCAGCATAAAATGGCAACCTTTTTGATGTATACACTGTTATCAAAATTCGCTCCTTACTTACAGGTCGGTACCACCAACTGTTTGATTAACTCAACAGCCTTGGAACTGATCACCCCGTATCACCTTGTACACATATTTTTCAGACTCATATTACGAAACCCAAGACTTGAAAGGATCAGTTTCTCTTGGAACTAAAGACTTCCTATTGAAAATCTGCAGAGCCTTTATAGATTCGGCTGTTGGCGATGCTTGCATTGCATTGACTACTGAAACTTCACTACATACTCCCCACAAACTTGTTTGATTCTGTCGTGGCTGAATCACAGGGACTGCCACGGCATTTGAATCAATTGATACAGATTTAGTAGCCAGAAAGGCCAAATCCATATCTCTCTATATTGTATTCCCAACTTGGATAAGATCATCAGTGGAAATATAAATTTTCATGAAACGCAGATCAAGATATGCGGCAATCATGACGGATGTGATCTGACCAAGGTCTATAAGCCTAGAATGCATTTTCTACAGCCAAGTCCTTTGGAGGTCCTCAGCAACATTTGAAAGTCCACCCTCACTAGACGTATTTTGAATTTGAGAACAAGCTATGCCAACTTACGGATACAGGTATGTATGCTTTGTATCAGCATGTATGAGTCAATGGATAAATACATTGTTATTGTTCTTTTTGACCATTTCCCAAACATTTTTCTATGTTGGAACATTGCTGAAGAATGTTCACCGGTAAATAGCAGAAAAAGCTGGAAATAGTCAAAAATTTTCAATTATCGCTTTAAATATCGATATTTTCGTTTCAATATCGATATTTGCTCAAATATATCGATATATTAATATCGATATTGAGTATCGCCCGATACTAATCAGTTTTTTGCTCAGATTAACTCTTGAGGTGTGCCATACTTCAATAGCAAACATTATAATTAAAGATTATTTATCATAATT